>JAODAL010005606.1:0-141772 GCA_025379985.1 Phyllomedusa bahiana
ATTTCTTTTTTCCCCTGTTGGGGTGCTTTATGTGCTATGAACATTTGTGGCCGTGACTGGGGGGACGGGAGGTAGACTGCTGGATCAGGTTGCATTAACCCCTGAAGGGACAGATTTTGGCGACGCTGTTCGTTACTGAGATTCACAGGGCCCTGACCCAGCGATGACAGGCCTGACGGTCCTGCAACTGACGATCCGCTGGCATGCGTGTTGTCGCCAGCACTGGAAGGAGCACCTTCTCTCGTACCTCTACCTCCATGTCCTACCCCCCTCTTGCTCTCTTACCACCTGAATTTCGCTCCATGTTCAGAAATATAAAAATTTTAGAAGGTATGGAAGAGTTTTCGAAAGTCTCTAATTAAAAGACGGCAAATCACAGCTATTCTCAAATCCCTCAAATCAAAACAAAATTGCTGATTCAAATTAACTGCAAAGTAGATCTATCAACAAAGCTGGCTGGCCAAAGTGAAAAAAAACACGTTTGAAATGTATCGGATAATAAAAGGTTTTTTTTTTTTTTTGGCACCTTTCAATTCACCTGTGGTGACTACAAAATTGTGTATTCAAATTTAAATGCAAGTAGCTCTATCAACAAGACTGGCCTGCGCCAAGTGAAAAAAACACTATCTGTAATGTATTCGGATAATTTAAAAAGGGATTTTTTGGCACCTATCAATTCACCTGTGGTAACTACACATTGCTGGAAATTTAATTTAACTGCAAAGGTGCTATCAACAAACTGGCGGCCAAAGTGAAAAAACACGTTATCTGTAATGTATTCGGATAATAAAAGGTATTTTTGGCACCTATCAATTCACCTGTGGTGACTACAAAATTGCTGATTCAATTTAATGCAAGGGGTCAATAACAAACTGTAGGCGCCAAAGTGAAAAAAAAAACGTATCTGTAATGTATTCGGATAATAAAAAGGGATTTTTTTTGGGACCTATCAATTCACCTGTGTGACTACAAAATTTCTGTATTCACATTTAACTGCAAGGGGCTCATCAACAAATGGGCCGGGCCAAGTGAAAAAACACTAAACTGAAATGTATTCGGATAATAAAAGGGATTTTTTGGCACCTACAATTTCCCCCTGTGGTACTACACAAATTGCTGATTCAAATTTAACTGCAAGGTGCTCATCAACAAACTGGACTGGCAAAAGTGAAAAAACACGTATCCCGTAATGTATTCGGATAATAAAAGGTATTTTTTGGCACCCTTTTAATTCACTGTGGTGAACTACAAATTTGCTGTATTCACATTTAAGTGCAAGGTGCCTCAATGAACAAAGCTGTAGTGAGCAAAAGTGAAAATAACACGTTTCTGTATGTATTCCGGATAATTAAAGGTTTTTTTTGGCACCAACTCAATTCACCTGTGGTGACTATCAAATTGCTGTATTCACATTAAGTGAGGTGCCTCAATGAACATAGATGTAGTGCGCAAAGTGAATAAAATTGTATATGTAATATGTATTCGGATAATAAAAGGTATTTTTTGGCCACCTAGCACCTGTGGACTTCATAATTGCTGGATTCTAATTTAACTGCAAGGTGGCTATATCAACAAAGCTGGAATGGGCAAAATTGAAAAGGAACACCTATCTGAAAATGTATTACTGAATAATAAAGTGGAGTTTGCCACCTAACAAAGAGACCTGCAGTTACTAGAAAAGATGTGTATCTACTATAAGTTCAGGCTCGCCAAAATCCCAGGAATTATTTCAATAGATTAACTGTTATTTAAAATAATGCTATTGCAGTGCTATCGCGTCATACACTAAGTCTTGGTGAAACTTTATCCAGTATTCTTTATAGAGCTTGTCGTGTTCGCCGCGGGGGGCCCTCCCTCGCTCCCTCCCCGTGACTTTACAGCGGGTAAGATCGCTCCTTTAAAATTCTCTACATTAACTACATTAAAATCTTCCAATCTCTGATCTAACTAAGTTGTAAGGATCACAGCTAACAGTAGAGCTTTCTCTGTGAAGAAGTGAATAAGATTTCGCTGAGCTGGTTGGACACAGGCGAAGCGCAGTCATACTGCTTTGAGACGCTGAGAGACATCACTGATCATGAACAGGAAGGGCTGTTCTATGTAAAACGAGGTTCATGTGATTTTTCCAGCCATCGCAACCAACCACATCCCAGTATGACGTTGCACACACTCTCACCCTGCTCTATTCTGTAAGTCTGATTTGCTGGCCAGCCAAAATAAAACAAAAAAAAAAAAAAAAAATAAAAAAAAAAAAAAAAATAAAAAAAATAAAAAAAAAAAAAAAAAAAAAAAAAAAAATGATTAGGATGGCGCCAAATTGGCGCGATTCTTAATAGATGATGCTCAGATTTTACCTATATTTTAGCATGATCTAAAAAATCCGATCACCATAAAAACCGTGCCGATTTCAACTTTGTCGATAATAATCGCTCAACACTAATCATCGACCATCGAATATCTTGTCGATGATGGTCGACTATCGATCATCGACCGATGTCGATGGCCAACGTAATCGCTCAACACTAGCCGCAATTGATGAGCTGGATGATGCGGTTTTTCTTTTCTTGAGAAATCTTCTTCATGGCTGCTCCTCAATGCGAACCAGTGACTATTCACTTGGGAATCAACTTAATAACACACTGAGCTATTAGGGAATTTGAGAACAGGTTGTAATTTGTAGCATACAAGAAGAAAAAGATTGTTCCACCACTTGGAGCAAAACATTAACTGCACTTAACTTCTTTGGTCGCCCATGGTGAGGCCTGTTCTGAGTGGAACCTATCGTGTTAAACCACTGTATGGTCCTGGCCACCATGCTGCAACTTAGTTTAAGGGTGTTGGCAATCTTCTTATAGCCTAGGCCATCTTTATATAGAGCAACAATTCTCAGACAGTTCTTTACCATGAGGTGCAATGTTGAATTTCCAGTGAGAGAGTGCGAGAGCAATAACACCAAATTTAACACACCTGCTCCCAATTCACACCCGAGGCACATGACACCATGGAGGGAAAATGGTAAATTGGGCACAATTTGTCCATTTTCACTTAGGGGTGTGCTCACTTTTGTTGCTAGCAGTTTAGACATTGATGGATGTGTGTTGAGTGATTTTGAGGGCACACCAAATTTACATTGTTATGCAAGCTGCACGCTGACTACTTTACATTTTATCAAAGTGTCACATCTTCAGTGTTGTCCCATGAAAAGATATAATACAATATTTACCAAAATGTGAGGGCTGTACTCACTTTTGTGAGATACTGTACATACATATATGTACATACAGTGCCAAGCAAAAGGGGAACAATGTTTTGAACTTTAGACTTTCAGATTCCATATCTCACCATCCACTACAGATTAGAACATGACAATGCCATCATTTTATAAACAATCATCTCATACATAAATGTGACTTGCAACTGTTTAGCATATGCTTAGTTATACAGATTGTTGTCATGTAATTGCATTGTTACTGTTTTGCTCCAGGTGGTGGAACAAACTATTTCTTCTTGTATAATACAAATTAAAAACAGTTATCACATTCTCTAATAGCTCAGTGTGTTATTAGATTGATTCCCAGGAAATTGGTCACTGGTTCAAATCAAGGAGCAGCCATGAAGAAGATTTCCCAAGAAAAAAGTAACTGCTTCATTCAGCTCATCGATAGGGGTCTCTTTGCCAAGAAAAGTACATTATAGGAGTGCCATAACAGCAAGTCAACAAGAGGCGTCATCACAAGGTCTGTTAGTTCTATCGCGACAAACACAGCAGTGGAGGTTGCTCGTATGCTTCGTAATAGTTAGATTTCAGATGTCCATGCAAGCACCATGTGACAAGCATTATACAGGTCTGGAATGATGGCCCAAAAATGGTTCAGAAGCCTCGATTCCAACATCATCATAACAAGCATCAGTTCAAGTTTACAAAAAGTATGAAAAGTGGACAGTAGAAGTATCGAAACTGGTAATTTGAAGCAATGAGACAAAAGTCAATAGACTGGCCTCTGGTGGGAAAATGTGGAAAATGTGTTGCATGTCCAAATATTTCTCAGTCTGATCAATTTGTTTCTAGTGATGGATTGCGTCATTAGAAAATTCTTCAGCGCATTTCTTGTGGGACATCAAATGTCATCTATTATGCAACTTGTGATTGTCCAAAAATCTATATTGGTCTTACAACACGTGAATTGCAGATTAGAACTCAGCAGCATATCCGGGACATTTTGTCAGCCAAAGATTGTTCCGATCCTTCTACCCTCAAAACAATCCCTTGGCACTTCTTTTTGAAACATAATTGTGACCCTAAATCCTTTATCGTTAAAGGGATTGATAAAGTGTGGGGCAATATTAGAGGTGGTAATGAGAAAAAATTGTTAGAACAAAAGGAGTGCCGTTGGATTGTTATGTTGAAAACAATGTCCCCTCAAGGCCTGAACGAAAAACTTTGTTTCTCGTCATTCTTATGATTCACACACTTTTTATTATATATTTTAAATTATGTTTGTAGTTGTCCAATGTTTAATGTGTGTTTTGTTTATCGTTTCATTTAGAATCTTCATGATAATTGGATGTTGTATGCCCACCTATGATGGACTATGTTTCTTGGAGTGAGATATCTATTACAGTGACTGATGAAGCTAATGAACAACGAAAGAAAATCCCCGTTGTTTTTTTTTTTTCTCCATGTGTTTAGTTGTGATTAATTAGGAAAGTAATTGTGTTATATTATGTTTTTGTTAGATTGTACAATTTTATCATGTATTATGTATATGATTTTGTTTGTATAATTTTTCATATAATTTGTGTATTATCTGATTATAGTTAATGTATTTACATAGGTATTTATTATGAATTATGTATTTTGATTATTATGTATATGTCTCTGTTGTATTGTAGATGTATTATTATATAATTATTTAGTTATAAATATGTGGGTTGTGCAATAATGATATTATATTTATTGTGTCTTAGGTGTTTAAAGATACTGAGTTTTGCTTATGTTTGTCCCCATATAATGTGTATATTCTTTATACAATGAATTCTGTGTGCATTAAATCACTTATTCTTATTATCCCTGATCACGGTCACCTATTACTTTATTCACTGTTATCATTATTAGCATTCATATTCACCTCACATCTATGCACTTTTTGTTTTCTTTTCCTTCACTTTGTTTCACTTTTCTTACCTAGATTTTCACTTATCTCCATTTTTGCACACACAGTTCATTATGTTAGCGACGAGTTCGCTGTATGGTTATAATATGATCAGTCCAGCGATGCGTGGTGTTCGAAGACTAAGTCCCCCCGCACACGCAGTAAGGATATTCAGCCGGAAGTGGAGAATCATTGTAAAATCTCAGTTTCGTGGCAATTTGCCGCGCATGCGCACTTTTAAAACTAAGGCGCTGTAGTTCCTTATTGATGAAAAGACGTTTTTCTATAGATATATGTGTTAATTTGATTATCTAGGCACATGTATATGTTATTGGTGTGTATTTATTTTATTGAATGAGTATTTATGTGGTTATATTACTGTACTGGGGATGCTTCATTGGTAAAACTGGATCATGTGATCCATGGTGGCTGGGTATATATACTTTCAATTGGATGCTAGGATACGCCCCCTGATGAAGCAGAGGCGAAACGCGCGTTGGGGTGCAGGGGCAAGCATGTGCAGTATACGTTACTATGGGTAATTATACCTCTTTGTGAGATGTTATAATAACGATGACTTTTGTGCTGCACAGCTTTACTTTGTTTATTAGATCTATTTATGAGACACTTTTTTCCTATATGCTTTAAAAAGGTTGCTATGTTTTACCTTATGAACTTGTTTCCCTGCTATTGGCTTTTTTTAGCTGTCGTTCCTGTATATTGATTTGTGTACAATTATTGTTGGATATATTTTAAGAAATATTGAAAATAAAATTATATTATTTTTAGAATTATGGGTATTAATTCCTCTTCTTTTTCCTTTTTTGTGTTATATTTGAGTGATATTGCCCTATGATTATTTTTGGAGGTGTTGTTTTCAAACCTGGCCCAATGTATAGTCTAGGAGTTTTTTTGGTGTTAATCTTTTCTTCTTGTGTACTACAAATTACAACCTGTTCTCACATTCTCTAATAGCTCAGTGTGTTATTAGGTTGATTCCCAGGCAAAAGGTCACTGGTTCAAATCAAGGAGCAGCCATGAAGAAGATTTCCCAAGAAAAAAGTAACTGCATTATTCAGCTCATCGATAGGGGTCTCTTTGCCAAGAAAAGTGCATTATAGGAGTGCCATAACAGCAAGTCAACAAGAGGCGTCTCACAGGTCTTTAGTTCATCGCGACAAACCAGCATGAAGTTGCTCGTATTTTGTAATAGGAGATTTAGATGTCCATGAAAGCACCATATACAAGCATTAAAAGGTCTGGAATGAGGCCCCAAAAAGGTTTAAGAAGCCTCGACCCAAACACTCTTTTAAAATCATCGGTTCAATTTTTAAAAAAAAGTATGAAAAGTGGCAGTAACTTTTTTTGAAACGAAATTTTAACTGAACAAAAAATAGACTGGCTCTGGGGGTAAAAATGTGTCGGGAAGAATCGGGGGAAAGGGGATAAATAAAAATAATCAAAAATGGAAGGGAACTGTCAATTTAGTGGGGACCTAATATAGGGGTTTTGTTTCACACCCAAAGGCCCTTGAAACTTGACCAGGTTTGATGGTGGCCCAAATGCTGAGTATATGTAGTATCCACAAGTGATTACTTTGTAATCAGTGCTATGGGTATAAAAAGGATGACATATGTTCCAAAAGGACAATGACCAGAAAAATACACGATCTGGTAAAGAAAGGGTTCAATGACAATAAAGCAAGTTGCTGTTTTGGGCCCCTCCACATTCCCCAATTTAAACCCAATCAAAACACTAATGTATTTCCCCACACCGACAAAGCTGACACGGGGACAAAAAAAGGGTACATGTCCCCAAGGCAAAATTTATATACAACAATACTGATTGGGGACGACATTTCCCTGACACCTTTGGCTGCGTAAAACAGCAATAGTCCCACACTTTTAATCCTTAAGACTTGCCTGTGAAGGTGAACAATACTACCACTTGCTTAAAAATTTACACAATGCAACACAATACTCGAACGCAAGGGTTGGCCAGTGCTTTTGTCGTCGCCTGAGGGTTGGGGGATACTACGCATACCGAGCCCCTTCATTGGGGATGAAGGACCGTGCTAGACAAAACAGATGTGATTCTTTAAACGGGGGTGGAACGGGTAAAAACCAAACCCAAAGGGAAACGGACAAAGGCACACAGACAATGGCGTCCAATCCCTTTATTCGTCACATACCGGGCGACGGGCAACGAGTATTTTACATTACTTTTAAACTTTAAATGTCCCAGCGTTCTGTAACTGTATCCGGGACCATTGACACTACAATCCTTGTGGTCAAGTTTTGCCTACATTATAAACACATGTTGCCCATTAAGCAAGCCACACATTCCCTTAATATATGGTTGCCTAGGGAAGGGGGACAAAGGCCACCGGCCACATACGGGTCGCACCATAAAAACATTGCCGAATGTACAATATACTACGTTGGACATACAGAAGCCCAATATGACATTGCAAAGCACAATCTAGTGATTACACGTGTGCTGGCAATCAAAAAGGAAAAGCATATCAGTAAGGTGGACAAGCAGACGTTACAACTCCACACAGAAACAATTTCAACACATGGGGTCCATGTTCCCAATCCAACAGTGAGAAAACCACCATAAAGGCTGCAACACTATAAAATGCCACCATTTACAGGACCAGGGTCATGGGTTTCAAACTTTGCAACAAAAAGCAGGATGGAATGGCGTACTCATGAGGACAGCATTCCACCAAATAATTATACCACCCAAACACTAAGCAATGACTTGCCACACATCACGTCACACAAAACATTGAGGATGACACATATCATCCAACACACTCCAGCAACAAATCCCGTAGGCAGAAACGTACATTTAGTGGCAAGAAGATTTACTCTAAAAGTGTGAAACCAGAAAGCTCTATATTCACATCCCTATTAGCATCCAAACCCCCTTCCCAACTTTTTCCGTCCTCTACGGAAATTTCGGGTGGGGGACCCCCCAAAATTGGTAGAGTTCGGGCGATCTTGCGCCTCACAGGGGGAGCGCGCAAGTCAGGGAAGGGGAACCAGCGGTAATTACCCGGCATCAACGCATCCCCCCGGCCGGAGTGACCCCCGGCCGCGGGGGATTAACCCCCGATGTCGCAACTCGTGGACGCACATCGAGTGCGGGCGGCAGGAGTGAGCTCCTCTCCAGCAATCCCGGCGCAGAAACGGCGTTCACCCCGGGTATGATCTCCTACCGCACCCCGGACGTAAATGAGACATCCGGGTTGTTTGGTACGTCCATCCCAATTGCATTGGGGGCAGCGGACGACTTTTCCATGGAGCCCGCATCGCTTAAGCTGTATGCATCTCCTTTTTCATGAAGATCTGACATGTTCAGAAATTCCCCCCCTCGGAAAAGTGTAAAAATGTGAATAGTACAAAAAAAAGTGAAAAAAAGTAAAAACAAACACAAAAAATAAAAAAAAAACACGTACATCCCCCTTTTCCCCCCTTTACAAACCCAAATGGGCCCAAAAAAAAAATAAAAAATAAATAAAGTACCCTTTTTTGGATGCCGCATGCGTAGGACCCCCCTATAAATCGTCATGTTTTTAAACCCCGTAGGGAACCCCGTAAAAAAAAAAAAAAAAAATCACAGAAATTGCGATTTTTGTTACCCCTGCGCCATAAAATGGAGAAAAAAGCATCAAAAACCATTCAAATAAAGTGACCAATTAAAACTCAGTTCCCCCCGAAAAAAAAAAGTCCTTACACAGCTCTGTATACGGAAAATAAAAAAATTTCGGGGCTATTAAAGATACGATGCTAAAATTTTTTGACAAAAAAAAACACTTTTTTTTCAAAACGTATTAAAAATAAAAATAAAAAACACGCTAGGATTGCAGATTTTCTTACCCCGCCTTCCAAAAAAGGTTTAAAACGATCATAAAGTCTTGGGCCCCCCCCCCAAAAAAAAGTTACCAATAAAAACGTCAAATTTTCCCCCAAAAAAAAGTCCCAACAGCTCCATAAACAGAAAAAAAAAAAAAAGTTACGGCTCTCAGACTGCGGCGATGCAAAAAAGTGTTTTCCTTTTTTAAAAAAAAAGTGTGTTTATTGGTAAAAGCAAATAAAAAATAAAAAAATATACAAAATTTTATCACTGTATCGTATAACTCTGAGTAAAACTAGCATTCATTTTTACCGCACAGTGACCCCTGTAAAAAAAAAAAAAAAAAAAACACTACCCGGGTGCGTATTTTTTACAAAATGCCTCACAAAAACCTTTAAAAAAAATTTATCAAAGATCACATCCCCCTGTAATGGTACCCAAAAAAAACAAACTTATTTTCTAAAAAAAAGCCCACAAGCACTCCCCAAAGCGAAAAAATTAAGAAAACTATGCTGTCAGAATACACAACATAAAAAAGAACTTTTTTTTAAAAAATCGTTTTATTGTGTAAAAGTAATAAAAAATAAAAAATTTTAAAATTTATATCATTGTAATTGTACTGACCCACATAGTAAATTTTTTTCCCATCCTTTATCCCGTTTGGCGAATACTGTAAAAATGAAGCCCAAAAACAATGGCGTAACTGCGTTTCCCCCCCTCCATTTCCATGGCCCAATGTGCGCCCAAAATGCAAAATACACCCTTAGATGAGACCCGAGGGTGTTTAAAACCAAAAAATTGGGAAAATTTGGAAGGTTTTCACCGTTCAGTACTTTGGGGGGCTTTGCAGATGCACAGGCCCCCCCAATATCTTGCGCAAAAGCCAAAAAACACTCCCTCCCTTGTACACCCTCCCTGCGCCAAACACATTTACACCCACAGTAAGGGATTGCCCAAAATTGGAAAAAAATTGCATAAAAATTTTGGGGGTTTTTTTTAAATTCCTTGAAAAAATAAAATTTTCGCAAAATTGGATTATTGGAAAAAAAATTTTTTTATTTCAGCCCAACGCAAAAAAATTTTTGAAACGCCCGTGGGGTCGATATACCACACACCTCGGAATTTCCTAAGGGTGTAGTTTCCAAATGGGTCTTTTAGGGTATTTTTAATTTTGGGAAACCCTTTGGGTTCCGCAAACCTGAAATCCCCTAAATAAAATTTAATGAAAAAGAGGCCCCAGAGTCCATAGGTGCTCCTCCCCATTTTGGGCTTGTGGTTGTGCCCCAAAAACGTCTAGGCCACATATGGATATCTTGAAAACGCAGAACGGGGAAACATATTAATTTGCATTTTCCTGATCACATTTACCTATTCTTGTCAATAATTAAAAATTGAAAAATTTCAAAAAAAATAAAATTTTTAAATTTCACTTCCACTTTGCTTTAATTCCTGTGAAAACCTAATGGTTAATAAACTTCCTAAATGCGGGTTTTAATACTTTAAGGGTTAGTTTCTTAGATGAGGCATTTAGGGGGGCTAACAAAAGGCAATCAAAGTCACGTTAGAACTGGATGTCCCAAAAAAGTATATTTTAAAATTGTCTTGAAAAAATTTTAAAATTACTACAAAAAATTAAAAGCCCCCTAATGCGAAAACAAAAAAAAAAAATGACATTTTAAAAAAAGTGCCAAACTACAGCAGCATATGGTAATGTAGTTTTTAAACATTTTGAGTGGAATAACTACTGTCTTACAGCAGAAATTTTTGAAGTTTGAAATTGGGAATTTTTCAAAATTTTTCACGATAATTTGAAATTTTTTACAAATAAAAAGCATTTTTTGGACCAAAAAATTTTTTACTATCTTAAAACACAATGTGTCAAGGAAAAACAACTCTGAATCACATGGGAAAGGTTAAAGTTTCAAAAATTATTCTACAAAAGTGACACAACAATTTAAAAAAAGGGGGTCTGTCCCGAGAGGGGCCCAAAAAATGGCTCCGGGGTAAGGGGTAAACCAGGGGTCCTCAAATACGGGCCCGGGGGCCCCCAGCGGCCGCCGAGGGAAATTTTTTCCGGCCCGCCCCTGCCACGGCGGGGGGCGCGGCAGAGCCCCCAGTCCTTAGTTGCTGTTTGGGGTCTGGCCCGTGTTGCCGGCTTACATCACTTGTCACCGGCCACAGCACCCCCAAAATGATGGGAGGGGCCCCTGGGCGGGACAGGGAATATGAAAACCCTTGTAGCAGGCCCACAGAGGGGGCCCACTTGGGGGCGGACACTTGCAGGGGGGAGGTGCTGGAGGGCACAATTTTTCAATATATAGGCGCGTGAGCGGGAGAGGGCGGACACTGTGCAATGTTACGCGAATGCCCCCCCCCCCTCCCCCCGGAACCTCCCCTATTTGTAAATGTCCGCCCCGCCTCCCATCCCTGGCAGGTGTCCCCCCCCCCACAGTCTCCCGGCGAGCCGCTATCACCCGCCGCCGATGTTAGGGTCCCAACAATACCGAAGGACCCGGCTTGGACCTTTGCGAAACGGTTTTGGCAGCGGGGGCCGGGACAACGGGATGTGGTTGCCGGACGCCCAAAACGTTGTTCTGCGGGAGCAGGGGCTTCCCTCTGAAAAAGTACCTGGTGAGGGGCAGGGAAGGTGCCCTCCCGAGTCCACAGGACGGGGGCCCCGGGGCAGCGTCCACGGCGGGTGGGCCTGGGGACGTCACGCGCCCGAAGAAGAAGCCCCGGGGGCACAAAAAGGGGGAGGAGCCAGGAATGAGTGATGTCAGTTTTTATTTTTTTTTCCTACGCCCTGGGGGCCTAATTCACCTATGTCTCTGGGGGGAAATGTACCTACGTTGCTGGGGGGCCTAAATGACCATCCTGCTGGGGGGCCTAATTTACCTCACCGCTGGAGGCCTAAAATTTTAACCCACACCGTGGGGGGCCTAAATGTACCCCCCCGTGGGGGCCCCCAATTTTATCCGTTGCTGGGGGTTAATTTTACTACGACCTGCTGGTGGTCAAAACATACAGACCTGCGGGCCCTAAAAATTTCCCAAAGACCTGCTGGGGCCCCAAATTCCTACGACCGCTGGGGCCCCTAAAACTACCCACAGACCTGCTGGGGGGGGCCCAAATCTACCCCAGACCTGCTGGGGGCCCTAAACTACCTACAGACCGCTGGGGGACCTAAATTTTAAAAATAAATTTGGGGATCATTAATTGATCGACCCCCCAAAGTAAAACTTTTTTTTTAAAAACATTTTCCCGGCCCCCCGTGGTCTGGGGACCGTGAAAGGGCCCCCGGGTTTAAAAAAGTTAGGGACCCTGGGTTAAACTTTGAAAAAAAAACAAAATTCCCAAAAATACTATACAGGGCAAATGGCCCTAAGAAGCATACTTCTGACCTGATGGAGTCTTGCATTCAGAATCTACCGGGGGATTCAAAGACCACATAAAAGGACTTTTTTTGAAGTTTTGGCAACAAGTCGCGGGTGGAAGCTAGATTGAAATGATTGCACAACAATGACCAAAAACAAAGAGGAATGGAGCACCCAACATACTTGCCACCCATAAAGAATAAACCCAGTAGGGGCTTTAGGCCTGGGCCCCTTTGGGGCCTTTTCCATTTGGATCCACGGGCGAGCGGCTGGGCCCCCGCAAGATCTAACTGCAATGTCGCAGCCAAAAGAAGAGCCGACGCCACCTACAAAGCCGCCCCAAGAGACCGCGGCTTGGCCTCCGCTAGACTTGACGGCAATGTCGCAGCCAAAAGAAGAGCCAACGCCACCTACGAAGCCGCCCCAAGAGCCAAAGCCAGGCCCGTGCAAAGAGGCAACGCCACCCAAGGAATCACCCGAAGAGGCTATGCCGCAGCCGCCCCAAGAGCAAATGCCACTGGTGTAATCTAGGCGCCAGAGTTAGCCACAAAATTTTTGAAAAACAAAAAGAGAGTGAAATAATGACCATGTTGGCAGAGAAAAATAAACTAAAACTTTGCTGACACCAAAAAATAAAAAATAAATAAACCCTTAGTTAGTCACTTAACAACTGTGGAGGCAGAAGTGAGGGAAGAGCAGCCTGAATATCCAAGGACCCCCCTTCAAAAGGAAAATTTCCCCAAAAGGGTTCCAGGTGGGCGCCCCCAAGAGCCCCTTCAAGATCCTACTCAACTGGTGGAGCCCCCTAACAGCCGATGACGTACCCGATGGTGGAGATGAAGGCGGAGCCGATGGCTCAGTTGCCCCGAGAGCCCGCGGCTTGGCCCCGCGAGGGCCCACGGCTTGGCTCCCGCTAGACCTAACGGCAATGTCGCAGCAAACAGAAGAGCCAACGGCAGCTATGAAGCTGCCCCGAGAGCCCACGGCTTGGCCCCCGCCGGAGCCCGTGGCTTGGCCCCCGCGAGACCTAACGGCAATGTCACAGCCAACAGAAGAACCAACGCTCACCCTACGATGCTTGTCCCCAAAGAGATGAGACTTGGCCCAGCGGGAGCCCGCAGCCTGGCCCTCGCAACAGCCGACGACGGAATACAGACTGGCCCTACCCGTGCAGCTTCGCGGCTTGCCCCCGGGTGACAAATGATGGCAAATTGTCGCAGCAAACCAGGAAGAGCCCAACGTCCATCTTACAAAGCTGCCCCTAAAGCCAATGGCATTGCCCCTGCGAGACCTAACGGCAATGTTGCAGCGAACAGAAGAGCCAACGCAATACGATTAGCCGCCCCAAAAAGGCACGTGGCTTGGGATACCACGCGCGAGGACGACATATATGCAATGTACGAAGAAATAAGTAAGCACCTAATCGGCCACACTTAGATACTGCCCCGAGAGCCTGCAGCTTGGCCCCCGCGAGACCTAATGGCAATGTCGCAACCCACAGAAGAGCCAACGCCACCTACGAAGCTGCCCCTAGGGCTCGCGGCTTTGCCCCCACGAGACCTAACAGCAATGTTGTAGCCAACAGAAGAGCCAACACCACCTACGAACCTGCCCCGAGAGCCTGCGGCTTGGCCCCCGCGAGACCTAACGGCAATGTCGCAGCCAACAGAAGAGCCAACGCCACCTACGAAGCCACCCAAGAGCCAAAGCCAGACCCGTGTAAAGAGGCAACGCCACCGAAGGAATCATGCGAGAAACAAGCCCACCAGCAACACAGCAGCAAATGCACTCGGTTGTTGATCTAGGCACCAGGTTAGTAGACAAAATTTTTAACAAAAAAAGAGGGTGAAATAATGACCATTTTGGCAGAGAAAAATAAACAAAAACTTTGTTGTCACAAAAAAAAAAAAATAAATAAACCCTTAGTTAGTTAGTTTAAGTCACTGCTAAAAAATGTTGGACGGCTGAAGTGAGGGACCGAGAGTTTGAAATATTTCAAGGTCCCCTTCAATAGGAAGTCTCCCAAATGGATTCCACTGGTGGAGATGCCCCCAAGAGCCCAGGCGCCTGGTGGAGGCCCTTCAAGATCCTACTCAACTGGTGGAGCCCTCCAACAGCCGACGACGGATCCGATGGCGGAGCTGACGGCTCAGCTGCCCCGAGAGCCCGCGGCTTGGCCCCCCCGAGGACCCGCGGCTTGGCACCCGTGGGAGCTCGCGTTCTTGGGCCCGCCGCGAAGACCTATTGGCAATGTAGGCCAAGCCAATACAGAAGAGCCTAAACGCCTACCTACGAAAAAGCCGCCCACACAAGAACTCCTGCGGGTTATGGCAAACCTCCTGCGAGACCTAACGGCAATGTCGCAGCCAAAAGAAGAACCAACGGCACCTACGAAGCTGCCTCGAGAGCCTGCAACTTGGCCCCCGCGAGACCTAACGGCAATGTCGTCGCAGCCTAACTCGAAGAGGACAACTTATTAAAAACGCCACCCTAGAAGCCAAACCCGAGAGCCCGTGCTTGGGCACCCGCTGAGATCCTAACGGCAATGTCGCAGCCAACAGAAGAGCCAACACCACCTACGAAGCTGCCCCAAGAGCCAAAGCTTGACACATGCAAAGAGGCAACGCCACCGAAGGAATTAACCGAAGAGGCAAAGCCGCAGCTGCCCCAAGAGCAAATGCCACTAGTGTGATCTAGGCGCCAGAGTTAGCCACAAAATGTTGAAAAAAAATAGAGGGTGAAATAATGACCATGTTGGCAGAGAAAAATAAACTAAAACTTTGTTGACTGCAAAAAAAAAAAAAGAATAAACCCTTATTTGTTAGTCACTGAACAACTATGGAGGCAGAAGTGAGGGACGAGCAGTCTGAATATCCAAGGACCCCTTCAATAGTAACTCTCCCAAATGGATTCCACTGGTGGAGACGCCCCCAAGAACCCAGGCTCCTGGTGGAGACCCTTCAAGATCCTACTCAACTGGTGAAGCCCCCAACAGCCGACGACGATTCCGATGGCGGAGCCGACGGCTCAGCTGCCACGTGATGTCCCGCCTGAATGGGCACCCGCGAGGGCCCCACGTCTTGCACCCGCCTGACCTAACGGCAAGGTCACAGCCAACAAAAGAGCCAATGCCCCTTACGCACGCTGCCCGAGAGCCATCGCGTGCTGGCCCCGCGAGACCGAACGGCAATGTCACAGCCAACAAAAGAGCCAACGCCACCTACGAAGTCGCCCCAAGAGCCAAAGCCAGACCCGTGCAAAGAGGCAACCCCACCGAAAGAATCACCCGAAGTGGCAATGCCGCAGCTGCTCCAAGAGCAAATGCCACTGGTGTGATCTAGGCGCCAGAGTTCGCCACAAAATCTTTGGAAAAAAAAAGATTTTGAAATAATGACCATGGTGGCAGAGAAAAATAACCTAAAACTTTGTTGACACCAAAAAAAAAAAAAAGAATAAACCCTTAGTTAGTCACTTAACAACTGTGGAGGCAGAAGTGAGGGACGAGCAGCCTGAATATCCAAGGACCCCTTCAATAGGAACTCTCTCAAATGGATTCCACTGGTGGAGATGCCCCCAAGGGCCCAGGCTCCTGGTGGAGCCCCTTCAACGTACTACTCAACTGGTGGAGCCCCCCCAACAGCCGACAATGGATCAGACGGTGGACCCGAAGGCCCGCAGCTAGGCCCACGCGGCTTGATCCCCGCGGGAGCCTGCAGCTTGGCCCCCGCGAGACCTACACAGAGCAATTTGCAGCCAATCAAGAAGAGCCGATCGACGCCTCCTACGAAGCTTGCCCTCGGAGGACCCTACACGGTGGAACCCCCCGCGAGAAATAACGGCAATGTCGCAGCCAACAGAAGAGCCAATGCCACCTACAAAGCTGCCCTGAGAGCCTGTGACTTAGCCCCCGCAAGAGCAAGCAGCAATTTCGTATCAGCTAGAGAGCATCGCCACCTAAGAAAGCTGCCCTAGAGCCTCGTCGGCTTGGCCCCCACGAGATATACGAAAGGCAATTGTGTCAGCCAACAGAACGAGCCTAAACGCCACCACGATGCCGAACCAGAAAAAACCAACCCGCGGCTTGGCCCCCGCGAGACCTAACGGCAATGTCGCAGCTAAAAGAAGAACCAACGCCACCTACGAAGCTGCCCTGAGAGCCTGCGGCTTGGCCCCCGCGAGTCCGAACGGCAATGTCGCAGCCAACAGAAGAGCCAACGCCACCTACAAAGCAGCCCCAAGAGCCAAAGCCAGACCCGTGCAAAGAGGCAACGCCACCGAAGGAATCACCCGAAGAAGCAAAGCCGCAGCCGCCCCAAGAGCAAATGTCACTGGTGTGATCTAGGCACCAGAGTTAGCCACAAAATGATTAAAAAGAAAGAAAAGAGGGTGAAATAATGACCATGATGGCAGAGAAATTAAAATATAAACTTAGTGTATGTGGAACCAAAAAAAAAAAAAAAAAGAATAAACCATTAGTTAGTTAGTCACTTAACAACGGTGGAGACGCCCCCAACAGCCCAGGCTCCTAGTGGAGCCCCTTCAAGATCCAACTCAACTGGTGGAGCTCCGCAACAGCCGATGACGGATCAGATGGCGGACACGAAGGCGGAGGCGAGGGTTAGGCTGCCACGTGACGCCCGCGCTGGGCCCCCGGCGGGGACACGCGGCTTGTCCCCCGTGGGAGCCTGCGTCTTGACCCCCGCGAGACCTAACGGCAATGTCGCAGCCAACAGAAGAGCCAACGCCACCTACGAAGCTGCCCCGAGAGCCCGTGGCTTGGCCCCCGCGAGACCGAATGGCAATGTTGCAGCCAACAGAAGAGCCAAAGCCACCAACGAAGCCGCCCAAGAGCCAAAGCCAAACCCATGCAAAGAGGCAACGCCAGCGAAGGAATCACCCAAAGAGGCAATGCCGCCCCAAGAGCAAATGTCACTGGTGTGATCTAGGTGCCAGAGTTAGCCACAAAATGTTTGAAAAAAAAAAAAGAGGGTGAAATAATGACCATGTTGGCAGAGAAAAATAAACTAAAACTTTGTTGACACAAAAAAAAAAGGAATAAAACCTTGAGGGCACTGAAATCAAGAACAAATATGAGGTGATCAATATTCACAACTAGCGGGAAATTTCTACATAATTCTTCATATGTCCAGGCCAAATCAGCAAGAACATTATAAAAACACACAATGTAACCACGTCATACACACAGTATTGTTGGGATTCTGTGATACTTTAGGAAGCAAAAATTACACATACACATACACCTTGCATTAAACCATACTTTCTTTGTTGTTTTCTAGTTCTATCTGGTACCAGGAATAAAAAGGATCAACAGTATGTCCCAAACCCGGAGTGGTATGTGTAAAATGCAACTAACTGAAAATACTATCACATTATGCAAACAATTAGGGAGTACTAAGGAACAGCCACATTATTGGAACATGCCCAACATCATTTCAATGGGAATGACACAACTCAGCATGTGTCAACTTGTAAGACATGCCGTTACCTATGAAAATGCACATCATTTTTTACAAAACACAACCTTTAATTTCAGGGGAAGTCACGTTTGTCTTTTAAACCAAGCCATGTTGGTGAGCCAGAACAAGTGTGACTTCAAGAGACATTTTCAAAACTAATTACTTGTGTCCTCTGAAGCACCCACACATGGGGTACTTTAAGCACCTATGTAACCTAAAGAAATTGACCTTACGCTCTCATAGAACAACTGTGGGGGTTACAATTTGTATACCGTGAATTGATGCTTTGAAGGTGTAAACTCACCAACTTTGCATCCGGGTTCAATTATGCAGGCATTAGAACACAGTTGTGATTGTCTCGTCTCGGGAAAAAAATCTGGTTGTCAGGCAATCCCTTCTCCTGGGTCTACATACAAACTACGCCCAAAGGCACAATGTACCATTAAAGTCAGCGTCACGCTTTGTCTGTAAGCTCAACTGACTTAATAATTGAAAAACCTACACGCTGAGTTCTGCACATCAACTTTTGGAACAGCCATGCCCAGAAAATACCAAGCCGAACCACTGCAGAAGGTGTTTATGATGAAGTGTACAGGATACCTACCTACTGCACATGTGAGCACTTAAAATGGGTAGTGGATAGGGGGGTTTTGGTGTGTCTGGGGACTAGAGTTGGGCGAATTTCCGGAAAAAATTCGGTTCGTTTCACTTCGCGGATTTTCTCCGCAAAAATAACTTCGTTAACCGAATTACTTCGGACGAATCACGTTAAAAAAAACAGCTATATTTCCAGGCTGCACAGAGCCTGCAGAGTGCTGTAGACGCTTGTGCATGCTGTAAATATGCAGAGGGCGACGCTTGGTTTGTTTTCATACAAGTTGTGTTTTTAGTATGGACAGCAGTTGACTGCCTGCCGCTCTTAGATCGCTTCACTCTAAATTCCCAGGCACTTAAGAGGGCAAAACTGACCAAAAAACTGCAGAGGGAATGTAGTCCTGATAAAGTCATGGCAGGCGGACAGCTGGAAAAAAACAAGTTGAGGGCTCAGGTGCAATCAATCAGTGACAGATGCGGTAGTGAACGGGCTCGGCCAAGCCACAGCAGCCATTGAGGTCAGACAGTGGCACAATGATTTACTGTGAGGTGGCAAAAATAGGAAAGGCACAGAGTGGCACAATGACACAGTGTGTAGGTTCTACCGGCAGCAGCCACATGCAGCAGACATAAGGTCAGACAGTGGCACAATGACAGTGTGTAGGTCACGGCAGGCACAGCCAGCAGAATGAGCGTCGACATGTGGGCACAATGACATTCTGGAAAGGTGGCAAAAAAACAAAACAAGGAAATGGCCACAGATGGCACATGACAGAACAGTGTGTTGTCACTGGCAGCAGCCACAGCAGCAGCATAGAGGCTTCAGACAGTGGCACAATGAAACAGTGTGCAGGTACTAAGCGAGCAGCAGCAGAGGTCAGACAGTGGCACAATGAATTTGGAGATGGCAAAAACGGGATAGGCCACAGACGTGGACAATGACAACAGTGTGTAGGTCACCGGCAGCCTCAACAGCGTGCAGCAGCATGAGGTAAGACAGTGGCACAATTGACACAGTTGTCGCCAGGTCATCTGGCAGCAGCCACAGCAGCGCATGAGGTTCAGACAGTGCCACAATGACAGAGTGTGTAGGTTAACGGCATCAGCCACAGCTGAGCATGAGGTCAGACAGTGGCTCCGCAATCACATTCTGGAGCGTGGCAAAAACTGGTGTAGGCCACACAGTGGGCACAATGACATATGAGAGTGGAGGGTGACGGCGGCAGGAGACAAACCGCATGAGGTCAGAGAGTGGCACAAAATGACACAGTGTGGAGGTCACCAAGGCAGCAGACTACCAGCAGCAGCATGAGCGTCAGAACAGTGGCACAATGTCAGAGTGTGGAGGCTGAGGTGGAATCCCAGTCCCCTGTAAAGTGGTTGGTGGCAGATGGAAGAAACTGAGCAAATAATGTCAGCAGATTGTGTGGCATCAGTGGCGGGTGGGCGGGTTTCTGAATAGTGATGAGGCAGGTAGTTTTTAATCTCAGACTCTTTTTCCAGTTTGGGTGAAGCGTCATGGTGGATTGTAGTCTGACGCATATAGGCATTGGTTGTGTGGACATCCTTGGCCGATTCCAACGCCCTTGATTCATCTTGACAAAGGTCAGTCCGTTCTCATCCATTTCCGTGGAACAAGCGGGTTCTCCGTTGGGTATCGATGGCCCCGCCTCACTGAAACACCGCTACTGATGCCACATCTAACTGGCCGGGCAAGGACAGAGTTCTCACTGCAAAATCCGGCAAGTCTGCGGCCAATCTCAGTTTGGACTGCGCAGAAAGTACAGTGAGATCTTCTACAATTGGGGTGGCAGAGTCGATGTACAAGTAGGCCCACCAACATGTTGGTCTCCAGGTGTCTGCTCCAGGTCCTGCTGCTGGATGGAGACTGCCACTCCTCTACTAGGAGGGTGAAGGAAGCTGAATCATTCTGTGACTCAGAACTTAGTTGCTGCTGTTGGAGCGGGCTACTGCTGCCGACCCACACACGTTCCCCGGCAGACGAGGCTAAAGTTGTACTGTTGAGCGCTCGTAGAACACCACGGTCAGACCTGATCAGAGGGAGGGACGATGCGCACATAGGCAGCGGGACAACATGACTACTGGAGGATTTCTCTATAGTATTTGAGTTTTGTCACTTCACCTCTCAATAGCTGGGGAAATAGGCCTCCATTTTGGACCGGTAGCGAGGGTCCAAATAGGGTGGAATGCCAGAAGTCATCCCTCTCGCCTGGTTGCTGACTATTCGGCTGCTCACTATGCCAGCACATTAGCATGCCTGCGGGCCTCTGCACATGTGACTCCGAGGGGTACTGCCTACATCTCCATCGTATATGCCCACGGTGCCTTGGGGGTCATCTGCCTGTCTCCTCATCTCCAAATCTACCCTCACTCCAGCCTCGCTACCGGTCCTCCTTTCTTGTCCTGGGTAGAAAATCCACTCATTTCCCAGTACTATGGCTTCTGCTTCCAATGTCCATCCTCCTCCGCCAACCTCCTCCATTTCAGTCCCCACCCGGATTCTTGTGGCCGCGAGATTCGTGGTCGCCACGTATCCAGTCCCCTGACCAAGACAAATTTTTCTGCATCTGTTCCAGGACATGAGCAGTGGAATGCGCTCTATTCATCCCGTATAGTCCTGGCGACTGAACAAATATACGTGGCCTCTCAAATGGCCTCTAACAATCGGCAGGTGTTACAACGAACTGAGCTGCCCTGGCTTGACCATCAAAGTTACAAAGGGGGAGTACTCATGTCTGCTGGATCCCTTCAAAAAATCTCAATAATGCCTTTCTCTGTTCAAACTCAGTCGGTCCAACATGTGCAGGCTGGAATTTCCAACGGGTGGAAACATCGATATCAGAGTGTGTTGGGGGAGCCGTTCTGCCGATGCAACTACAAGCGGGGTGTTCCTTGGCTTTGTTACGAGATGGACTGAAGCTGCACCAGAGGCACAGTTTTCCTTGCCATTTTCAGAATCTTCTGGAAGATCGGTGGAAGACCTTCAGGAACCTTTCACAAACCAGATTGGAACTACGTTGCCACACACTGACAGGGGCGCATAGGACCATCCCTCCCTGTGGGTGCAGCGCAGGACACCGTTCCTCCTCATTGTCCGTCTACATGGTTCCGATTTGCAGTTGGCGCGGAGAAAGCAACACATCGATTTCTTGCTGCATGACGCGGAGCCAGTTCCTCCATGGTTTGACTTCGTATCGCCAAGGCATCGCCAGTGTAGATACTGCGTGACCCGCTGTGCCTACACATGGTGTATGAAGGAGCAGTATTGTAGGCTGAGATGGTGGTGGTGGTGGAGGAGAGAGGAGGCGGACATTGGCGCAGAGCAGCAGACAGTTTGACAACGTGGAGGGAGAAAGCGGCGTTCTGTCCAAGTATTTGGTGTTGCCTGGGCCGGAAGCACTTCACCAGTTTGGCACAGTAGTTAAAGGGGACATAGTACTGGCCCTGACCTTAGTTACAGTCAGGACGTCCGCGCTGCGTGCACCTTGGAAAAACCAATAAGCTCAGGATGGCCAGCTTATGATGTCATACATATTTATAGAAGTGCTGTGGTACCTGCCTTTTTGGAAAATAAATCCGGACTTGGAACTCTCCATCTCGGACTACTGGCCACAAGCCATTAGTTCTCTGAACGGTGCAGAGTCCACCATTTGAAGGGAGGGACTGCAGCACCAAACAACTTGGGGACAGAGTACCTGTCAGCTTCTTGACAACCTTACGGTATGGTTGGACGCCATACTGTTGTCTCTTTGCAATCGCCTCGTCTGAAACGCTGCTAAGCGCGCATGATTAGCGAGGAGCAGGAGCATCTGCGGACGGGAGATGGTGTTCAAAGAGAAACAGCTCTTTCTGCAGAGGTGGTTGGAGCCTTGATGGCTGCATTGGCATGAGTGCTAATGGGCGTTGCTGCTGCAGATGCTGTTTGCTGCAGCGGGAAGGACTGTACCCTCCACATTTTCTTTGGAGCCACGTTTCTCCAGGCCACCGGATGGTGACGCTGCATGTGTTGAGCAGGGCCGTGGTGGCAATGTCTAGACACGTTCCTGGCCCACGATTCACTTTCTGACTTACAAGCATTCTACATTATACCCATATTCGGCTCCCTCGCGTGTCAGCAACTGAAATCGGCACACCGCTACCGAGTTATCGGATTCTTCTCAGCCATAACGATTCCGCCATATGAGTGACTGCTGCCGCCGCTGCCTCGCTGAGCACTATTGTGCGCTACTTTCTTTCGGACATGCGAAATGCAGGGTTTTTTTTACCCCGTGGCGCTGGCTCCCGGACCTCACAACTGCCTGTATCCTGCTGGACGCACGGCAACGCCACTTGCAGGAGCGCCGCTGCCTGTCGCGGCAGCTGGACGCCTCATTCTCCTGACAAATGATGAAGCCCTTGCCCTCACCCAGGCTCCAAGTGCGGTCGGCTCAAATCATCATCTATTTTGTGTTCATCGTCACTGCTAGCGTCCTCTTCACCGTCTTGGTTATTGCAGAGGCTGACCCCTCACATAACAGGACCTCCCATTGCACTCTCGACATTTATTACTTTGCAGCCCTCTGCAAGAAGCAAGGGGATATTGGCCATTTCTTCGTTCGGCCAAAGTAGCTGCTGATGACTCCTCAAAGATGTTCATCCTCGACTATATAGTGGCGCTGTGCCCAGGACCACATAGTAGATCTCTGGCTGAGGGGAACCGGTTGGGACAGAGGCGGGTGAGGACAGGTGAGGGACCGTGCACCCGCTCCTGGGCCATGACCAGACTAAGGGTTGTGTCATGACGTTCCCCACTGACTCTTGGTGGTTGTCAGATGTCATCTGGGTGGAAGTGCATACCTTGTCACACCAATCATGGAAACCATTGGGTTTGGCTGAACAAACTAGTCGGCTCGATGACGCGGCAGTTGTGGCGCTCACCGATGACCCCTGTGCGAGTCCCACGTGATGATGATGAGACTGGGCATGCTCAGGAATATTTGTGCCTCTGCCACTTTGGCAGGTTTGAAGAGCCTGCACCTCTCCTGTCTGACATATCTGTTTGTTCTAAAAATGTACAGACTATGTTTGTTGAAGGATATCTGTATATGATAATTAACACCTGTATTTGAACTCAATATGAACCAATAAGAAAGCTTGGGTAACCCTTGGATATAAATTGCGCTCCACACTAAATGGGCAGGGAAAAAAAATTGACTTGTATGTCGCCGTTTAAAAACTGCTGTGTATATTACTGAATTTAAAGCATAAAAGGCGTATTTAAACTTCGGGATATGAATTACTGCTACAAGAATCTTATTCTGTGGCGGTGATCAACGCTTATTTAACCCTGCGATTGTAAATTCGCCAGTCAATTGAGAGAAACAACAAACTAAGAGCTTTAACTGTTGCGTATTGTTAACTATTAGTGTTTATTCTATGCTATCTACGCTTACAAGAGAATAAAACTTGTAATTATCTTTCGCTCGGTGAATTAGGCTACAGGAATATATTGTAATTTGATGCGAGGGGGCAAAACCATGGCGGTGAAAAAGAGGTTTATTTTGTCAGCCACAGCAGGAAAAAAAAACATGCTTATTAAACCCTGGATGGAAATTGCGCAAAAAGAATTGAGCAGCCACAAAACTACTTGTTTGTAGGCGTGTTACAGTTGCGTGTTTTCTAGCTACACAACAAGTGAAAAAATTTTATTTAACCTTCGCTTGAGAATAGGGCTAAAGGAAATTGTATTTTTTGGCGTCGTGAAAGACAGTTTCTTAGAGTTCACCACAGCAGAAAAAAACGTATAATTTACCCCGGATGGAAATTGCCGCAAAGGAATTGTGCACCACAAACTACTAGCTTTGTAGCGTGTTACAATTGCGTGTTTCTACGCTACACAACAGAGAAAAAAATTGTAATTAACCTTCGTTGTGAATTAGGATACAGCGCTAAAATTGTATTTTTTAGCGGTGAAAAAGGACGGTATCTTGGAGGGAAGTCAACACTAGCCAGCAGTGCCAACGCATTATTAAACCCTGGATGGGGAAATTTGCGCAAAAGAATTGAGCAGCAACAAACTACTAGCTTTGTTAGCGTGTTACAAGTGCTTGTTTTCTACGCTACACACAAGAGAAAAAATTTTAACTTTTCCTTCGCTTGGTGAAATTATGGCATACAGGTCATTTGGGTATATTGTGGCGTGTGAAAAGGACTGTTTTTAGAGTCACAACTGCAGAAAAAAACGCTTAATTAACCCCTGGATGAAATTGCGCAAAAGAATGAGCGCCACCAAAAATACTAGATTTGTTGCGTGTATACAAATTAGCGTGTTTCTACATACACAACAATGAGAAATAAATTGTATTACCCTTCGCTTGTGAATTAGGCTTACAGGAAAATATTATTTTTTAGCCGTGTTGAAAAAGGACGGTTTCTGAAGTCCCACAACAGCAGAAAAACAACGCTTAATTAACCCCTGGATTAAATTGCGGCAAACTAATTGAGCAGACCCAAACTGCGACGCTTGTAGCGGGTTACTATTGCGTGTTTTCTACGCTCACTACAACAAGTGAGAAAAAATTGTAGATTAACCTTGCTTGTGAATTATGCTTACAGGAAAATTGTAATTTTCTGGCGGTGAAAATGAACGGTGTATATTTTGTCAACCACAGCACAAAAAACAACACTTATTAACCCCCTGGAATGTAATATTGCGCAAAAGAATTGAGCCAGCCACAATACTGATAGCTTTTTGTAGACGTGTATTACAATTAGCGTGTTTTCTACGCTACTACAACAGGAAAACATTGTATAACCTTTGCCTTGTGAATTATGTAGGAAAAATTGTGATTTTTTGGCGGTCTGAAAAAGACGGTTTCTTGGAGTCCAACCACAGCAGAAAACAACGCTTAATTAACCCTGGGATGATATATTGCGCAAAAGAAATTGAGCAGCCACACTAACCTATAATAGCTTTGTAGCGGTTTTACAATTGCGTGTTTTCTACCGCTACACAACAAGAGAAAAAATTGTAATTATCCTTCCGCTTGTGAATTAGGTACAGGAAAATTTTATTTTTTAGGGTGAAAAGCCGTTTCTTGGAGTCACCTACAGCAGATAAAACAACGCTTAATTTAAACCCTGGATGTAAATTGCGCAACAGAATGAGCAGCCCACAAAAACTACTTGCTTTTGTAGCGTGTTAAAAATTGCGTGTTTTCTTCGCTACACACAATGAGAAAAAAATTGTAATTAACCTTAGCTTGGTGAATTATGTACAAGGGAAAATTGTAATCTTTTTGGCGGTGAAAACTGACGAGTTTATTCTTTGTCAACCACTGCACAAAAAAACACTTATTTAACACCTGGATGTAAATTGCGCAAAAGAATTGACGCAGCCCAACTACTCTGCTTTGTAGCGTGTTAATTGCGTGTTTCTCTACGCTACACACAACAAGAGAATAAATTGTAATTAACCTTTGCTGTGTGAATTATGTACAGGAAATATTGTCATTTTTGGCGGTGAAAAAAGACGGCTTTCTTGGCTAGTCACCACAGCAGCAGAACTAACGCTTAATTAACCTGGATGGAAATTGCGCAAAAGAAATTGAGCAGCCAACAAACATACTAAGCTTTGTAGCGTGTTTACCAATTGCGTGTTTTCTATGCTACTCAACTAAGATGAATAAATTGTATATCTAACCTTTCCTTGAAGTAATTATCGCTACAGGAAAATTGTAATTTTTGGCAGGTTGAAAATGAAAGTATATTTTTGTCACACAGCACCAAAACAACACTATTTAACCCCTGGGATCGAAAATTGCGCAAAAGATTTGAGCAGCACAAAACTACTAGCATTGGAGCGTTTTACAAATGCGTGTTTTCTACGCCTACACAATAAGAGAAAAAATTGTAATATAACCTTGCTTGTGAATTAACGGCTATACAGGAAAATTTATTTTTTTGCGGTGAAAAAAGGACGGGTTCTTAGGAGTCACCAAAGCAGCAGAACAACGCTTAATAACTCTGGATGTAATTGCGCCAAAAGAATTCGAGCTAGCCACAACTACTTGCTTTGTTAGGAGCTGTTACAAATTGGCGTGTTTTCTACACTACACACAAGAAGAATAAATTGTATTAACATTTTGCCTTGTGATTTATGCTACAAGACAAATTGTTATTTTTGAGCGGTGGTAAATGACTGTTTATTTTTGTCACCCAGCACATAAACAAAACATTAATTACCCCCTGGGATGGAAAATTGCGCAAAGAATTGAGCAGCCACAAACTACTAAGCTTTGTAGCGTTTTACAATTAGGTGTTTTTATACGCTTACAAATAAGAGAATAAATTGTAATTACACCTTCGTTGTGAATTAGGCTACAGGATATTCTTTATTTATTATAGCGAGTGATGAAAAAGACGGTTTATTGCAGTTCACCACAGCTGCAGGAACAACGCTTTAATTAAACCCTGGACTGATACAATTGCGCAAATAGAATTTGAGCAGCACAAAACTACTAGCTTTGTAGCGTGTTACATTGCGTGTTTTTACATCTACACAAACAGAGTAAAAATTGTTAAACTTAACTTTAGCTGTGACATATGTTAAAGCAAATTGTAATTTTTGGCGAGTGAAAATGATGGTTTATTTTTGTCAACCACAGCAGAAAAATCAAAGCTTTCTTAAACCTGGATGGAAATTGCGCTAAAGATTGAGCAGCACACAAACTTACCTAGCTATGAGCGTGTTACAATTGCGTGTTTTCTACGCTCCACAACAAGAGAAAAATAGTAATTAACCTTGCTTGTGATTTAGGCTACAAGGAAAATTGTATTTTTTGGCGGGAAAAGACGGTTTCTTGGTGTCACACAGCAGAAAAACAACGCTTTATTAATCCCTGGATGTAAATGAAGTGGTATTTGTATTGTAAAAACGCTGTTTCTTTAAATAAATACAACAGGAATTGGCTTAGATCCCCCTTGGATATTCAATGTGCTGTGAGCAGATAGCATTAAAATGTATATGCAGCAGCAGTGGACGCACACTGGACTTCAGATCCAATACCCCAAAAAATCAGAAATAGAACATTAAGAGAAGCAGTCTCTGAGACAAGCTGAGACACTCCACAAAAATCGCTGTATAAAAATCAGTTCTTCAGTAACAATCAGCCGCGGCAGCACCTTCCCTGATCAGTACAGTGAGAGCGGTATGAGCTCCCAGCGTCGCGCCCGGACTTATATAGTGCGGTGACGTCACAGAATCCCGCCGGTCTCTGATTGGCTTCATCTCTGCACATGTCATGCAGGCTATGCCCTTCTTCCTCCCAGAGTGCTTTGCCCCATGTAACGCCATGTGCTCGCAGCCATTTTATCAATCAAAAGCACACTTCGTTCACCCGAAGTACCCCAAACTTCGACTTCGTTCAGAACCGAAGTTTTCCTGAAATTCTAAACGAATTCCACTTCGTTAGAATCAATTCACCCATTTCTAGTCTGGACCGAAAAATGGGTGACCATGGTCTGGTATGCAATTGTCACGTGGCACACAACATTTAGACACACCCAAAGGACATGCCACATACCACGTTTGTAATACAGTGCTACATATGTATAATAGGCTGCGACTTAGCAATACTAGAGTGGCTGGTAGTCCATACTGTGGGCTACCAAATATAATACTGTCATGAGCAAATGAATATGTCCAGCATAACACACGTCCTGAAATTGTCCAGATGGGTCAAAAAAGTCAGGAAGAATGTGTTTTCGTTAAGTTCCTTTGTGTCGTTTTCCAACAATATGTAGAGAGGATATTTGGGGAACACTTTGGATATTAGAGTATGTGAGTAGCACAGAACTATCCTAAAATTAATACCTTGTTTCTCTCCTTTTCTCTAAAAGACACACAACCACGCAAAACAGGGGCTCTGTTTGAGCGCGAGGAACTGGTTCACATAGTCCGCTCCCTCGATGTGGCGGAATCTGAAAATCTTCCCAGGGTGCAACGGAATACATATAAAGAAAGCATCATGGCGCGGCTGGCAGTAGAGCTCCAAGAATTGTTTGCCGTGGAACACACATCCAAACAAATACAGAAGCGTTACTCAGACCTTAGAGTGAGGCAACACCGGCTTCTGGGCAAGATCAGTATGGAGCTTTACATACGTAAGTGTGTATTTGAATGATAACAAAAGTTATTTTGAAGATACCCCAAATTATGCCATATTCCAGACCTAAAGTCGTGACATTATTGCGCCTTTAAGACAAACCACAAAGCCCAAATGCTACAGAAGGAGATGTGAAAACCATCTTTCTAAAGGCTGACAGATTTAACAATCATTAATTTTCATGTGTAGTAAGAGTGATTTAGAAACGTTGGACCCACACTGCAGGCTAGAGAGGCTTAGAAGTATATGCAAAAACACACAATGGGGGGGAAGAGAAACGTCTGAAGTGACTGTTATCTGCCACAAACAGCAATGTTTTCCAAAGGTCCGCAAATAAAACAGATTGTGTGGGACGTTCAGCTAAACCAGTCACAATATCCAGATTACGAAGTATTGAAGAGGAAACATGTTAGTACTCGTAAGTCGCCAATAGAGGACCCCCCACATTGTGCGGGCAATCACACACAAATACCACAGTTAGGGCCAACAGTCAACTTCTGAATGCAAACACTATGCGCACATACTGTACAATGTAAATGGAAGCAATAAAAGCACGCTGCATTTCCCAATTATTTTGGGAAAAAGATGCGCGAGGTTAGACAGCAAAGCACTGAACATAGGCGCCAGCGAAAACACGGCCGGTCGAAAGTTGAAAATCAGACACGCTGTATCCAAAACATGCAGAGTGCGCCCGATTATTTGGCCTAAAACATGCGTGTTAGCTTAGGCGCAGTATTTTACTGTGACACCAAAGCGCAGAAGATAGTCGAAATCCGAAACACGGCATTTCGCACGATGAAAATCAGACGCAACGTATCCCAAAAAAGCGCATTCGCTAAGACGACAAATACCCAAAGATGCGCGCAGATTCAGTCATAGAACACACAAGAATGAAAAAGCCACGTGGGAATGTGCAGCGCACATACGCCAAAATAAGGCGCATGCCGAACAAAAGAAAATGACGAGAAATGCGCCTAAAACTAGACTACACTTCACCTACTCTCAATGACTGACAGACGCCAATATACACACGCTGGCGTGTTGCGAAATGTCGCCCTAGATTTTTAGCAGCAAAACAGTAACAATGCAGTTACATGACAAGAATCTGCATAACTAAGCATATGGTAAATAGCTGCACATCAAATTGATGTATGCGAAAGCCAGGATGATTGTTCAAAACATTACTCTTTTGCTTGGCATTGTATATAAACTCAAACAAACAATCTCTCTCCATAGTTTTATATATATATAAATATATATATATATATACACTGTGTTACAAATTATTATGCAAATAATATTTTCTCTTATTTTCCAAAATTACCTATATGAATTGCAGTCATTGAAATTTTCCAGTCAACAACTATTAGCGTATAATTGAAAGGTTTTTGAACAAACTGCCTATGATAACAATATATTTTATAAAAAAACTCAAAATGCATGTTCTAAATTATTATGCACAGTAGAGTTTTCAACCTTTTCCTTTTTATAACGAACAAAAACATGGTAATTTTTGAAATTATAAGCATTAGCAGGTTATTACAAAATGAAATCAAACAGTTTTCAAGTCAAAACTTTATTCTAGGTGATGTTACATGTGCACATAGGACCCCTTGTTCGAAATAACCTTCTGAACTCTCTCATCCATTGAATTTGTCAGGTTTTGGATGGTTTCTGCTCTAATTGTTTTGAATGAGGACAGAATACCCTCCCAGAGCTGTTGCTTAGATGTGAACTGCCCCCCGCCTTTATAGACACTCCTTTTGATGATGCTCCAAGGGTTCTCAATAGGGATGAGGTCAGGGGAGCATGGGGGCCACACCATAAGTTTGTCCCCTTTTATGCCCATAGCAGCCAGAGATGCAGATGTGTTATTTGCAGCATGAGACGGTGCATTATCATGCATGAAAATGATCTTGCTGCGGAATGCACGGTTCTTCTTCTTGAAGCATGGCAGGAAGTGCTGTTTGAGAAACTCCACATACATTATGGAGTTCATCTTTACACCTTTAGGGATCCTAAAGGGGCCGACAATCTCTCTCCCCCATGATTCCAGCCCAAAACATTATTCCACATCCTCCTTGTTGGCGCCGTAGCCGTGTTTGCATGTGGTGTCCATCAACCAGCCATCCTCCACTCCATCCATCTGGACCATCGAGCGTTGCACGGCACTCATCGGTGAACAAAACAGTTTTGAAGTCAGTCTTCAAGTATTGTTTGGCCCACTGGAGCCATTTCTACTTGTGTTCAGTGGATAGAGGAGGTCGACAGGATGGCTTATGCACAGCTGCAAACCTCTGAAGGACCCTGCATCTTGTTGTTCGGGGGACGTTGGAGGCACCAGCAGCTTCAAAAACTTGTCTGCTGCTATGACCAGGCATTTTTGCAGCTGCTCTTTTTACATGACGTAATTGCCTGTTGGAAAGAGTCCTCAATTTTCCCTTATCAGCACGCACACGTGTGTGCTGTGAATCAGCTACATACTTCTTGATTGTGCGACGATCACGATGAAGTGTCTTGGCAATGTTGATTGTAGTCATGCCTTGACCTAAACACTCCACAATTTGTCTCTTCTCAGCAGCCGACACATGCTTTTTCTTTCCCATTTTGGCTGAAAATGTAGGCTGCTTAATAATGTGGGACAGCCTTCTTAAGTAGTCTTGCCTTTAATTGGACACACCTGCCAAACTAATTAGCACAGGTGTCTGCAAATGCTTTCAGTGATATAAAAAGCCCTGACACACATCACCATCAATGAGTTTAACTGACAAACAAAAAAATTCTTACCTTATCACTCCTAAACACTTTTTGCATAATAATTTGGAACACAGTGTATATACATATATACATACACACACACATATATATATATATATATAATATATATAATATATATCTATATAATAATATATAACTCACCGGCCACTTTATTAGGTACACCATGCTAGTAACGGGTTGGACCCCCTTTTGCCTTCAGAACTGCCTCAATTCTTCGTGGCATAGATTCCACAAGGTGTTGCAACGATGCTCAATTGGTACCAAGGGGCCCAAAGAGTGCCAAGAAAAATTCCCCACACCATGACACCACCCACCACCAGCCTGAACCGTTGATACAAGCAGGATGGATCCATGCTTTCATGTTGTTGACGCCAAATTCTGACCCTACCATCCGAATGTCGCAGCAGAAATCGAGACTCATCAGACCAGGCAACGTTTTTCCAATCTTCTACTGTCCAATTTCGATGAGCTTGGGCAAATTGGAGCCTCAGTTTCCTGTTCTTAGCTGAAAGGAGTGGCACCCGGTGTGGTCTTCTGCTGCTGTAGCCCATCTGCCTCAAAGTTCGCCATACTGTGCGTTCAGAGATGCTCTTCTGCCTACCTTGGTTGTAACGTGGTGGCTATTTGAGTCACTTTTTGCCTTTCTATCAGCTTGAACCAGTCTGCCCATTTCTCCTTTGACCTCTGGCATCAACAAGGCATTTCCGCCCACAGGACTGCCGCTCACGGATGTTTTTTCTTTTTCGGACCATTCTCTGTAAACCCTAGAGATGGTTGTGCGTGAAAATCCCAGGAGATCAGCAGTTTCTGAAATACTCAGACCAGCCCTTCTGGCACCAACAACCATGCCACGTTCAAAGGCACTCAAATCACCTTTCTTCCCCATACTGATGCTCGTTTGAACTGCAGGAGATTGTCTTGACCATGTCTACATGCCTAAATGCACTGAGTTGCCGCCATGTGATTGGCTGATTAGAAATTAAGTGTTAACGAACAGTTGGACAGGTGTACCTAATAAAGTGGCCGGTGAGTGTATATATATATATATATCAGGGTAGCCTCTGTATATTCAGGCATATTTGAATGCCCAAATAAAAAGCTAACGTCCGCTAACATGGTAGCCTTTGCTTGTTGCCATGGACTAAACTTTTAATCCCGAGATAAAAAAAGAAAAAAAAGTCAGACACCCCACCCCCACCCCCTCCGCCCCCTCCGCACACCACACACACACACACAAAACCCACAAAAAACAGTAGTTTGAAACATGGCGTAGGATACAAAATTGATCTATGCACTATGCCTACATGGATATGGAGCAGACGTTATGGTTCATATTCAATATAGTTTTAAACACATTTGGAAATTTTAGACACAAAATCAAACCCATTGCCACTGATGTTTAAGGTTACTTCTATGCACTGTTGAAGTAGACATCTGACCATTTGCAACAGGCATCTACCACTACTAAAAAGGTTGTGGCTGTGAAAATTCTTCCAGTCATGTTTCCAGCATGTTTTGTTTCGGCTTACACCAACGACAGCAATAAGCTAGTTGTTCAATTTGTTGGTTGATTTCAAGCCACCATGCAAAGCCCTTAGCAAGTACTTTGAACTTTTCCACAACAATATTGCCAACACATAGCTCCTACAATACTTGAGCCCTTTCCTACATTATATCACCACTATCCAGAAACAGTGGTAAAAAGAAACCGAATGGGAAATGTGGGCAGTCCAGTGGTTAGCACTGTTGCCTTACAATGCTGAGGTCATGGGTTCAAGTGTATGTTCACACAGGGTAATTTTGGCATGCATTTCACCGCGTATTTGCGCTCTAATCGGGCGAGATGCGCGCCGAAATTACGGTAATCCATAGCTCTCACAGAGAACTATGGATTACGCCTCCTCTCCCCGCTCGTACAATACTTGTACACGCGGGGATATAAGTGACATGTGCATACATCATGTGCACATAGCCTAAGGGTAACATCTGCAAGGCGTTCTCCCGATGTCCGTCTGGGTTTCCTCCGGGTACTCTGGTTTCTCCCCTACACTCATAATGGGAAAAGGGACTAATGTAAAATTTCTGTACAGTTTTATAGAATAAAACGGCAATATAAAAATGAATAAAATAAACTCCTTTCCTGTGGGTAAGCTAAATAAGTCCTTACAAGTCTCCTTCTGAATTGATTCACCAGCCACTAGGCTGTTCTTCATCTGTGTGATAGGAAACAAACCATAATTTCAAGGTTTTTCTGGAGAAGCATCAAGTAATGGTAGCCTCGATAGCCCTGCAGCACTGGCATGAAGAAACATCATCAGCACCTGAAACGAAGGCAAGGGGTTGATCAGGAGCAAGGATACAATCTCTACCACTCACGTACTGGTCAAACCATTTTATGCTCCAGACAAGGCTCAATCTGGGAGATATAAAGCATGGTGCAAGTATAGAGCAATTTAAGCTCTATAAATCAACTTTGTCCTACGTATTAGCAACACCATGCACAGTTAGGTGGCCTCCAAGCTAGTAGACTTCCCTTTCATCAAACAAATGGCATGACTAATTTGCAACTAATTAGTTGCAAATAAAACCATGTTCACTTAATTTCTTAAAATGTGTACTAACTATTGCAAAGCTTCCTATGCTATATTTCCTGAAACAATTATAATTTGCAAAACACTCATCACCTTGACAAGGTTATTTACGTATGGTACACAGGATTTAGTCTGTTCATAGTAAGTCCATAGAGAGGAGCTGAGCCGACGTTTCAAAAGTGAAAGTTTTATTTTATTTGCAACTAATTCTATAGCCATGCCATTTGTTTGATGAAAGTTTAGGTATAAAGCAGCAATTTGAGCCACTTATAAGGGGTTGTCCACTTTAGTTTTTTTTTTTTTTGCAATGAATTTATGCTGATGCTGCATTAGAAATAAATAATACTTACCTCTGTTCCAGTGCAACCAGTGTCCGCTGTCCCTTCCCAGTCTTTTTTTTCTTCGACATGCTGTCAATCAGCGTCGGCGCTGCAGATGCCGATTAGCTGCAGTGGTCACTTGTGATTGCCTGACATCGCTGTTTGGAGCCCTTCATTTTCAAATAGTGATGTCAAGAAGTGTCAGTGTTGACTTGCCAGCACCATGAACAAAACAGAAAATAGTGGAAGACAGGGGACCTTGGCAGTGTTGGAACAGTGGTGTAGACAGCTGCAAGTGTCCCTTTTTTTCTTGTTCTTTTTGTTGACTGCAGCAGCATAAATAATTTAAAAAAAGAAAAAAAAAGGCCAACCCTTCAAACTGGACATCTGTCTTAGCTATGGCATGATACATATGTACTAATTTAAATGGAGTCTCTCTCTCTGGCTTATTTTTCTTTACATGAAAAACACAAATATTACTGGATAAAAACTGAAAGTAAAAAATGATAACCATTATTGGAGTTTTAAATAACTTCCTGAAGTCATTACTTTTCTGTCAGTTCATTTTCATGCATGATGTTACACATTTATTATGCCAGTCTCCTTTTTGCCCTGTGCTAGCTGGTGTAATAAGGGTTTCGTTATGTGATTTTTTTTTTTTGCAGATAGAAACACAGGGTTTTAATATATATAGTATATTCTGGGAAGTGCTAAATTATTTAGGTCAAGATGCATTTTGCACATTACTCTGAAATAAGAGCTGAAGAACAGGTGAAGAGTGATTATAGGCACGAATTTCATTAGTACATCGCTGCAAGTGCATCAATTAATCCTTGTGTACAGGGCAATTCTGAGCACATTCTGTTCTTAATAACCTAGACAATACTTCTCTGAAAACTTTAATATTAATGGTATTCATTATGTGTTTGCTTGAATGATAACAATAATGATAAAACATATCATCTTCAAGAAAACCTGCAATCTTAGACATGAGGGCTCATGTATATCTACCACAACTGTCTATGCCTGCAATATAAATGATTTTGCTGTTGCTCACGAATCACACAGACTTGCTGTATTTATTATCAAATAAAACACACACAAAATAAAATTTGTGTGGAAAACAAGACACCACATTGTGACAATTTTACCAATTCAGTTACGCTGCAGAATCAAATTTCCTATGTAAAGTGGCGGCCCTTTAAAAAAGGGTTTTGCACAAAGTAAAATGACGTGGGAAAGTTTGTAAATTAAAATAATAAACATTTCACCATTCATCATTATTAAAAATTTCTGGACCGTTTTTTGTCTTTGCTGCTCCTTTTGTGATTCATTGTTTACAGCCCGTCTCCAGGGGGTCGCCAGGGCTGAGAGCTTTTTAAGTCCTGGTCGCACTATCTCAGACATCACCTCTCCTCTCAGGCAGCTACTGAGTGTTCAAACCCCGGGTGCTGTCATTCTACTCCTGTCCTTTGGACTAGTTAGTAATTAGTCAAACAGTGCAAATAAATTAAAAGAAGAAACTTCAATGTGATATGTGCATTGATAAAGAGAAAAAAAAATCCACAGGTTTGGTTCCTGCAGAGATTTGAACCGAGGATCCTTGTGCCTGGAAGCAAAAGTTTTACCTCTGAGCTACAATGTAGCTACTTACAGCTCTTTACATAAACAGACCTTTCTTTGACTACAGAGAGGAAAGGCATTGTGATATCCTCCTGTTTGGTCACATGATATGCAATTCAAACACATCACATACGCCCCCTTCTGAGCACACAGAGCTGAAGAGCTGGATGCAGGAGGTATGAAATGAGATTGTGGCAAAACCCCTTTAAGAAAACAACCCTTTACACACATAATGCTACATATGTTTTGGACCTTAAGGACCAATTCATTTTTGTCCATAACAGTTTTATTTTTTCCCTGATACAGTGCTATAAAGGCTTGTTTTTAGTTGTGGAGCTGTATTTTTGTATTAACTTATACAATACATATACAGGTTGTAATGTAGTACACTGAAAATTATATGTATTCTGTATTGTCATTAAACCATTTCTTAGATTGTGAGTCTACAATTCCTGTAGCTCAGAATACCACCCCCCGTGGGAATGGAATTTTTTAGAATAAGTTTTGTAAAACCTTACACAAGGCCTTTTTAGTCACTTAAAGTACTCCAATGTTTAGATAACATGGGCTTGATCCATTTTATTGCCAGCATTGTGTATGCAAGCTGTCAAGAATACCTGATGGAAGACCCCCACCATATCATCACAGATGTGGCTTATGACCCCTAGAACCATAAAACGATTAGACACAACAGTGCAGAGGTCATTGATCTGTCCACAGCAGAAGCGCAGTCCATGACTGCAATCTAGTGGGGATAGTAAGAAACAACCCTCATTAGACATCAAGTGTCCTCCCACCTCATTATATTTTCAGACAGTAAAAGAGCAGCCGAAATTATGAGAGAGGAGGAGAAACCTGGAAAGAGATTTGGGCCTATAAAACACATGGCCAGACTCAAATCTGTGTTCATAGCCTGGGGTTCAATTTCTGACTGAGCTGTGTTCCATCTTCATTCATCCCTACCCCGGGATCTGGAAGTCAAGACTTGTAAGTGTAAAGGCTTCTAAGTTTCTCCCCTTTTATTTTTATAACTGTTTGATGCGTATGTCATAGTCATTGTTAGCGTATTTTATGTAAGCACTGTAAATCGTTTAATATTAAACGATTACCATTAATACGTGAGTTCTTGTTGCTGCACGGATCCATTTTCTTGAAGGAGTGTATTTTTTTGGTAGCTACTGGAGAGCAGTGAGGTGAACCAGTAAGCATTTTTAAGTGTTTGAAAGTATTTTGCATCAGAGTCCTTGCCTCTGATTTATTTTTCTTTTTGAGTATTGAAGGAAGGTGGTGGCAGCGGAAAACTTGGGGTGCTGGAACTGTCTTGGGGTGCGATTTATGCTTGATTCGCTACCTGATTGAGAGGTGAGCGCAAGTGGAAATAAATAAGTCGACCCAATTACAGTGGCCCCCAGTCACGTGCTGGTGAGTATGTACGTGACACAGGTATTTATACGGCAATACCAATGTATAATATTTTTATGCCTTAGTGCTTTTATAAAAAAAAATAAATAAATAAATAAATAAAAAAAAGGTAATTCAAAGAGCTATAACGTTTTAATATTTCTGTCAAAATAGTAGTATAATGCTTCTGAATAAATGGTTTATTCTGCCCTGAGAGCAATATGTGATAGGTGGATAGAAGATGAGTTCTGTGACATATAGGTTTATGATTTGGAGCAGGATTTCTAGGTAAAATACAGAGAAAATACTGGACTCCTTAAGAGACTATAGGAGTCATGCTTACCCCTAAATACATTGATTGACAACTTTCCCTGCATCAGTGTGTATACAGACCTGTCAATCACTGTTTGTTGGCGGGGACAACAGTACTTTCAGCTTTGTTTTCCTCACTGCTTTTTACTCAAAATGTCCTGCTCCAAATCATATAAACCTATAGCTCACAGAGCTCCGCTTCTCTTCCCCGATCATATAACCCTATATATCACAGAGCTCAGCTTCTCTTCCCCGATCATATAATCCTATATATCACAGAGCTCAACTCCTCTCCTCTCTCATATAAACTTATATATCAAAGAGCTCTGCTCCTGTATCATATAACTCTATATAACACAGAGCTCAGCATCTCTATCATATAACCCTATATATCACAGAGCTCAGCTTCTCTTCCCCTATCATATAACCCTATATCACAGAGCTCAGCTTCTCTCCTCGATCATATAACCCAATATATCACAGAGCTCAGCTTCTCTCCTCAATCATATAACCCTATATATCACAGAGCTCAGCTTCTCTCCTCGATCATATAACCCTATGTATCACAGAGCTCAGCTCCTCTATGATATAACCCTTTATATCACAGAGCTAAGCTTCTCTTCCCCTATCATATAATCCTATATATCCCAGAGCTGAGCTTCTCTATCATATAACCCTATATATCACAGAGCTCAGCTTCTCTTCCCCTATCATATAACCCTATATATCACAGAGCTCAGCTCCTCTCCTCGATCATATAACCCTATATATCACAGAGCTCAGCTTCTCTCCTCTATCATATAACCCTATATCACAGAGCTCAGCTTCTTTCCTTTTTTCATATAACTCTATATATCACAGAGCTCAGCTTCTCTCCTCTATCATATAATCCTAAGTATCACAGAGCTCAGCTCCACTCCTTCTATCATCTAACCCTATATACAGTATAACAGAGCTCAGCTTCTCTCCCTCTCTCACATCCTGCTCTTGGATAGGTTTGCATTAAAAACCTGACAGGCTGACTTTACAAATATTTAACAGAATACTTTCAGAGCGCCCCCAGATTACAGAATTATATCTGGAATACACAGTATCTTAGCACATTATTGCCTGTCATTGTTACTTTATAGGCAAAATATCTGGCATGGCTTAATACGCAGATATTTATGGCAGACCTAGTTCCTTTGGTTAGGCCTTTGACTGCCATACTAAGGCATCAACCATCTAGTTCTCCTCCCCTGTGCAATTGAGTTGCAAGGTGCTAATGGACAGTCACTATTAATCATGGCATCCAGCAACCTCTCTGATCTCCGATCTGAGTCCCGATACTCAAAGATGTTACCAGCATCCTGCATTGTCTAGCTTTCCTTTTTTTTAAGCAGTGCTGTAAAAAGACAATGCATAAGAAGTCCCCAGAACACTTGCCCTAAAAACCCTATACTTTCAAATGAACACCATAAAGCGTATTCCAGCACCAGCATTAAAAGTTCAAATCTTCTTTTATTGAATATCCATCAGTAAAAACACCAGGCAATAATGCAATTTACAGCATACACATTTCGGGTTCTCTCTGCCCTTGCTCACAGCATAATGTCGGTATTACCTGAGTGCATTTAAAAAAATACCTGCATGTTACCCCTCCCCCTATTGGGAGCAGTTGTGGGGACTGCTGCACGGGTTTTCCATAGAGCACCATTGTGCTCATTTTCGACTGGTTTTTCAGGCGGTCTGAAAAACCGCAAACCTGCTGAAAAACCGGCCGAAAACCCGTGCCGTGGGGTCATGCCCTAAGGATATGTTCACACGGCATGTTGGATCCATTTATAGATGCGTGTGTGGAGCCATGTTTAGGCCCCTAAACGGACCAAAACATGCATCTAACAATGTGCACTGTGATTTTATATTGCATTTACTGTAAAACACGCATTGGCGCTCAGATGAGTGATCGCTGATGCGTGTTTACATGCGTCTTTCGGATCCATTCGAAGCATTGACATATCAATTCTTGATCCGTTTGATGCAGCAAACAGCCTATTTAAAACTATAGGGTGCGTTTCTGCTGCAGCAAAAACACATCCAAACATGTGTTGGATGTGATTTACGCAGCGCTTTTGAATGTGTTTTTCGGATCCAAACGGATCCAGAAATGGATCCAACATGCCGTGTGAACATACCCTAAGAACCTTGCTTCATTATGCTATTTGCTAAACGTTGTAGAGTATGAATAAATAGTATTATGCTGTGAGCAAGGGCAGAGATAGCCAAAATGTATGCTGTAACTTGCATTATTACCTGATGTTTTTATTGATGTATATTTAATAAAAAGAAGATTTGAACTTTTAACGCTGGCGCTGGAATACACTTTATGGTGTTCATTTGAAAGCATTTCCAAACTGGCAGACAGTTGTTCAAGCACAGCGAGGCAAAAAGATTAATTCCCGCGGATCCCCACATTAAGATTCACCACATATGGGTGAGCACCTCTTTCTGTTATATTACCCTAAAAACCCTAAGTGGCACTCATAAAGAGGTTAAATACCTCAAACCAAAATTCTGTCAAGAATTGCAGGCATCTATTTCTACCATTACATTGATGAATTATACCATGACACAGCCCTGCAACTATTACAAACTCGGCTTTGCCACATCATTATGTGCACCAAATAAAATAGTGTACACCTTACATTCGGGACCAGTAATTCAGAGGCTTTTTTATTTTTAAGAAGCCTTAAGTGGGATATGGTAGAGCATTTTTTAGTTTCAAGACAACTTTGTTACATGCCATGCCTTGAATTTAGTGACTGCTTTGCCTGCCCCCATGCCTAGCACTTCAAAAAAGTCTAAAATCCGTTTGAGGTCTCATGCAAAAAGCAAAACCCAAGTTAGGGAGGTCATATAGCTCACAAATACAAAGCTTGACATACTGTGCGCTGCTGTACAAGCTCTGTCAGGAGCCCCATGTATGGGTCTAAAGTCACCATACAAAGCATGTCTCCAAAAGAAATCAGACACATATGGAGATACAGGCGCCACAGAACTCTATGGATGCCCTGTTTGGACCCTGTGCAATCAGAGCCACAATATCAGGGTAGGCATGAGGTCTTTAATGGCTCTCCAAATGAAAATAAATATAGGCCCTAATTGCATTAAACAACAACAAAAAAAGGATTCAACTTTGTATTCACCACCTTTCCAGTGCTAAAGTTTCAGCTAAAGTGTACTTACCGCCATTCTTGAAGCTCCAGTGGTGTCTCCGGTGTTTACTTCTGGTCCTTCGAAACTGCTACAGCCAGTCAGTGGCTTTAGTGGTCAAATTTAACGATTCCATTGACATCACTAATCAGAAAGTGAATGATATTCGAGCACAGTTCAAAAAATACCATGGCCGCTGAAGACACTGCCTAGCTGTAGCAGTCAGGTGCCACAGGAAAGCCTGGAAGTAAGCAAAGACCAGAAACACCACTGGAGTTTCAACACTTAATGCAAGTACACTTTTTTTGTTATTTGCAATTAGGGCCTTTTTTTTTTTTTCATGGCTTAGGCAATGTTCACACGGCTTATTTTGGGACGGATTTCAGTCCGTAATTCGCTCCGTACTGCGCGAATTATGGCTGAAATCCGTCCCAGTCATTACGGTAATCCACAGTTCTCATAGAGAACTATGGATTCCATCTCCTCTCCCCGCTCGCGAAATAAGTCATATGTCAATTATCACGGTGGGATACGCGCTGTGGATAATGAATGTCTATGGGGCTGGCGGGCTGCCCACCCCCCGGCCCCCGCTGCCTAGCACACGCCGTAATTGCGGGCGAAATACGTCCCGCAATTACAGCGTTAATAAGCCATGTGAACATAGCCTTAGGGTACACCCACACAATGTGTAAAATGTACTCCTCAGATAAGACCTTTAAAAAACACGTCAGACAACAATGTATTCAACAAGTATTTCACATTATTGCATGTGGAATTAGAGTAGTTGGTTTTTTTTTACTCGCGGTTTAAAGTTAGAAACAAGTCCCATTCATTTCTATTGGGTTTTGAACGTGGCTCAGCTTTAAAAACCACATACAAATGCCTTGGACAGCTTTTACATGAGGTTTTTAGCCATCCCTATTGACATTAATAGTAAATTTCCATGCGTTTTCTGACCAAAGAATGAACATGTTCTAAGATTTATTTTTAACGTGGATAAAAAGCCAGCCAAAAATATGCGCTGTATGAACTACAATGCCAATTTTCTATTGAGGTAGATGGAAGTGGTTTGCTCTCAGTCCGTTTGGATTCCGACTTGAATTACTCGTTAGGTGGACATGGCCTTACAACCCATTTAATATGACAGCTCCTACTATTACTTCTTTAGAACTTTTAACATAGTTCTTTAGACATCCCTTGTTTGAATAACACTGTGCTAGACTGAATGTGTTATACAGAAAACGCTTTGGATAAGTGACCCCTTTTTTCAAATAAAACATGGGGAAATGTACAGTGTATAACATATGTTTTTGTCAGGAAAGTGTTATGTTGACAAAGGCTTTTATTTTTTTAATATCGCTTACAAACTTCTTGATACTTAAACACCTCCGCATCTAGAAACGTAAAATGACCTGATGAGCCCTCATTTTTAAACACCATTGTGCAGTCCTTATTTGAAGAGTGTGTATATTGTTGTAAGAGTTTAATTATCTCTAAGCCTTGGGCATAGAATACTACTTGCTGATTTAATCCAGTGACAATATTAATACTCAGTTCACGTGATCTGTAAATCACCAGTGTTTCTATTATACTATTCACCCCAACCCAGCAGCATACCTTGAGAGATGCAACCTGTAGACATACAAATTATTAGTGGAAAGATTTAACAGCAAGTCAGAAAAACAATGTCTACAGGACGCCACGGTTTAGTGCAGTCAATCTTATATGTCAAAACTTTAGTTACCTGAGTTGTTAACAAATGTATTCACTAGTGTAATTAAAAGAAAATCATGCAAAAGCCCTTTCATGTCTTCCTTATAAACCGCTCTGCAAGGCTCTAACTCCTAAAGGGCTTAACCAAATTTAAATAGGCAGCAACAATAAAAATATATACATACATATATAAAGTATGAAATATATACATACACATTATGTAGTATATGTAAATATATATACAGTACATGCACATTATGATTTTATATACATATATATATATATATATATTACACACACAGATAGATAGATAGATAGATAGATAGATAGATAGATAGATAGATAGATAGATAGATAGATAGATAGAATATATATTTCATGCAGGTTCAAACACTGATGGCAGGCTGATATAGTGGCAGAAATTGGGGCAAGTCAATTACATCTTTGACACAATCATCATGAATTGCTTAGAGACAACTCTTAAGGCTTCTGTTAATGGTTCATGTCTTCCATAAATGGCCAACATAACTGTAATACAGACCTTCGAACAGTGAATGATTAATATTATTATTTTTTTGCTATAATACATACATATAAGGTATTTAATTTATGGTATCAAAGATGGAAGCCATTGTGTTAGTGACATGTGTGAGGCCGTTGAAACAGGTTTTCAATGACAAAGGTCTCAGAATGCAACAGATCTCATTCAGGTGCTAATTTGGTCAGAAACAGTAGGTACCTGTTACCCTTTCAGGATGTCATAAGAATGTAAAAACCTGGCTGATAAAAAAAAACAAAACACACACACGCACTGCTATCAATGTCCAAACTGTTGGCAACAAGAGTAAACCCCTAAGTGAAAATGGACTTGTTACTGTTACAAGGTCGAAAGTGTGTTAAAGTTGTTGTTCTCACTCTCACAGTCTCTCATACTGGTCACTCAAAGTTTTACATGGTAGTTCATGGATCTGAAAAAAACGAATTATTGCTCTACAATAGGATGGCCTAGGCTGTAGGAAGATTGTCAAAAACCTTACAGCCGTTTAACAAGACAGGTTAACAAGACAAGTTCCATTCAGAACAGGCCTCGACCAAAGAAGTGAGGAGGTGGAGAAAAGGCAGGAACTAGTAAGAAAATAGAAGATTAAAGACATCTTCTTGCAATGAGACTATATCATAATTGTTGTGGCAGCTTTTGTCTATCAAATTCAACTTTCTTCCATGATCGAAAATAAAGAAACAGTGTACACTGGATTCTTAGATCAAATCAGATAAGAACAATTTGTTAATCCTCCATAGCTCTTTTTATATGGTTGGGTGATGAGTTTGATTTCACTTCAAAACCAATCAAAGATAACCAAAAATCTTATAGGTATGTAAATTTTAGAACAATCAGAACAATTAACGTCTTTATTTAATTAAAACTGCTAAACAGCCATTACATGTTATAAGGGTTTAAAATTTAAAAATAAAAATTTCACCTAGATACAGTGCTTGCATCGGGAAAAACATTTTGGCCCAATCTGCCCTAAAATTTCTGGGGGTTAACAAACAGTAATGCCTTCCAAAGAAAATAGCGTGATATTTTTAAAAACAAAAAAACAAATTTTCAAAAATCTAAAGATTCAGGTTTTTAAATAGACTGTCAGAATACTAAATTTTGGGAAAATTTAACAAATATAGCTACCCTTCAATAGGGGCTGAAAAAAATTTCCCAAAAAATGATGCCAAAAATTTATAAACTATAATAGTTAAATTTTCCACAACAATAAAAAAGGGCTGACTTTGCAAGTTCCCAGAGAAGGGAAAGGCAATACAGTGAGGGACAGGAACGTCAGGCCGAATTTTTTTCCAAGGATGTATCGGGGGGGTAACCCAAATTACATTTTAAAATAAACCATGGGCAATTTGGGCCCATTTTGGGATCAAAAACTATGTCAAAACCCAAAGCTCAACAAGACAGATTGGAAGAAGAAAAAGGGAACTCCCGGGGCAGGGATAGAAAAACAAACGTGTAGCCAAAAGGCCCAAAGTGGTTTTCAAACTCCAGTCCCCCAAGACTAGTGTTGAGCGATTTTTTTGGGCCATCGAAAAGGGTCGATGGCCCAAAAGGGGACCATAAAACCCGAAAAAAGGTAGCGATGGTCGATAGCAGATTATAAATCGATGACCATTAAAGCCCTAGGGGAGAGCAACAACACCTTCTTTAAATTACCCCCAAACGGGGCTGGGAAAAAGCTGGGAATTTAAAAACCAAAAAAAGTCAAATGGATACTTTCTAAATCTTAGGCAACACACTTTGGTTTTTAAAAGCCCCCAGAAAAAAAAAACACAGATCATTCACTATCCCTGTCTTGTACCCCCAGCATGACCCTTAAACCTGCATGACCCACAAATTAAAAAAATGCCAGAAGGCATATTAATTTTTAACCATTTATTTTTCTTGAACGGACATTGAATTCCCCCGCCCCCGGAACCAGCAAAGAGCCCCCAAAACCCCGCCTGACCCCCCACATTTAAAAAAGTGCCGGGGAAAAAAGGGGTCTTTCAAACCCCTTTTGTTTTTACTGGGTAAAGGGTTAAACCCCGTCCTGGGCCCCCAAAAGGGCCCCCAAAACCCGCATGACCCCGGAAATTTAAAAAATGCCGGAAAAATGATTTTTCTTTCAACCACCATTTTAGTTTTCACTGGGCATTGACTAAACCCTGTCCCCGGGCCCCAGCAAAGGGGCCCCCCAAAACCCCCCCGACCCCAAATTAAAAAGTGCCAGAAAAAGGAGTCTTTCAAACCCCCATTTTAGTTTTTAAATGGGGTTTTACTGCCCTGTCCTGGGAAACGCTTTCCCCTCCCCCTAGAGGGGCGGACCAATTGAGCTTCCTTGGAAAATACTGGGTTTTTTTTAAGCTTTCCCGTTTTCCCAAACCCCGGGCCCTTTTTCTTGGCATTCTTTTTTTCATTTTACTCAACGTGCTGGAGGAAATTGGGCCCCCTGTTTTTTTTGTTCTCTGTCCGTGCTCCCTACTCCATGTCCTCCCGAATAACCTTCATCTGGTCATGTCTTCCTGACCAAACCCCTTTTACAAATTTTAGAGGAAAATTTTTTTAAACCCGCTTTTTTTGTACATGCAAAAATTTTTTTTGTAGTTTAATTCAAAAAACACATTTTTTAAAAAAGGGTGGAATCCCACCATGTCTTTGGGTTTTTCTTATTTTTTAATTAAAAGGGTTGTCTCAATACAGGGATTGATGCTCTGTTAAAAAATCTTGCAAAAACAAGCATTTTGCAAAAAGTGGGCCCCTTAACTTTTCCCCATCTATTTCCCGTTTCTGACACACCATCAAACCCCCACCACTCTTTTTAAATTTTGAGGGAAAAAAATGTCTGTTAGAAAACCCAAAAAATTTTTTTTTAATAGGACCTGTAGTAAAAGCTGCATGTTTACGAAAAATGCCCCCCCAAAAATTCAAACCCTGACCCTTGACCCCTTTGGACAATTGTGAAAACAAATGTCTGTTAGAAACAAACAATTTTTTTTAAAAAGGACCTGTAGATAGCTGCATTTTCAAAGCAAAAAAGCCCCCAAAAATTCAAAAAACCAAAGACCCTTGAGCCACTTTTAAAAATTGTGAAGAACAAAGTCCCCGTTAGAAACAAAAAAATATTTTTTTTAATTGGGCCTGTAGTATAACTGCTTTCAAGCAAAATTTCCCCCAAAAAAAAACAAAGCATGACCCTTTAAACCCCTTTTTTGGGTAATTGTGAAAAACAAATGTCTGTTAGAAACAAATTTTTTTTTAATAGGACCTTAAGTATTTTCCCGCATTTCAAAGCAGCAAAAGCCCAAAAAATTATAAAAATTTACTTCTCCCGCCACTGTTAAAAATTGTGGGGGGAAATGGGCCCCCTTTAAAAACCCCCATTTTTGTTTTCCAAAAAGGGCCATGATTAATTTCTGTATTTTTCACAGCAACAGACCCCAAAAAATTATAAATATAAATTCTCAGCCCCCCTTTTAAAAAAAATTTTGGAAAGGAGAAAAGCCCCTTAAAAAGCCACATTTCTGTTCCAAAAGGGCCATAATTATAGCTGTATCCTCACAGGGAACATGGGCCTCAAAAAAACCCTTGACCAAAAAGAAAACTTCTAAAGATTTAAAATGAGTAAAAAAATCGGTGGTTTTCATGAAACCTTGGGGTCCCTTTTTCAGTCTCCTCACACAAAACCAGCAAAAAGAACGTTGGAAAAAAAGAATAAAAGGGTTTCAGTAAAAATGGGTCATTTTAAAAAAAAATTTTCCCAAGGGGGACCATTTCTGTTTGGGAAGGGGGAATGTGAAGTAGACCGGGGAACTTTAAACGGTTTACCCTTTGGCAAATTTGGGGGCCCCAACACTTTAGAGATCCAAAGCCTGATTCAAACTTGATGAAATCAAACGAAACCCATTAACTGTGGGAAAACCCGGGTGCGTTTTTTTCTTTTAATGACTCCCCCCACCCGGGGCTGAAGGTCCCCTTTAGAAAATGACCTGGCTGCTGGGGGGGGGACAACACCTCTATGGGAGGCGAGCCCAGCTCGGGCCATTCGTCCCTTTTTTTTGGGTATCCAGAAATTTTATGGGTCCGGAACACATACAAAAACACGGGGTTGAGAAACCCTAAAAGTCTTTCACCATGATCTTAAGCGGGCTCTGTGGTTTGGGGTGGTGCCCGCAAAATTTTATTCGTTGGTGGGGTGGTAAATAAGGGTTGCCAGGGGGTCACCCATTGGGCTTCTGCCCCCTTTTTCCCCTGCTGCGCTGCGGGCCCGCACGGCTTTTTTGGCACCTACTGCGTAAAGCCCGCTGATGTTTTTCCCAAAACCGTGACATTTAAAAGAACGTAAAGGGGAAAACGAAAACAAAAATGCCCATTTGATCAATCAGCAAGGTCCCTTTTCCTGCATTTTACTTTTCTTTTTGGGGTGGGTGGAAGGAAAGTGCTATTTTTTTTTTGTACCGGGGATCCAGGGGGGTTGGCCACCCATAACTGTTGTTCATTTTAAAGGGCCTTAATGCGAGGATAAAGTTGGAGGAAATGGAGAAACCAAAGCACTAAATTTTGAGAGAGGGGACCCTTTGATTTCCCAACCCCTCGGGGTCGGGGGGCACTAGCAAAACTGATCTTCCTCATCTTCCTCCTCCTCCTCAAATTCGGGGGCCAACCCTTTCCAAGGCAGGGACGTCGGAAACCTCGGGTCAGGAATACCTCCTCCCCCCTCCTCCTCCTCCGTTTCCTCCGGCACAGCCCAAACACGGGCCCTTACTTGCCTAGATGATGCCCCCTGAGAGCTGATGCGCTGCCTTCACTAGCCCGGGGAACCCCGAACCCCGCCCTAAAGAAGACCGATAAAAATGAGAAACTGTCGGGCCCCTTGTGGATTCGACGGAGAGAAAGGCCCGGCCCCCCATCTGTGTCCGCCTCCTCCTCCGTCGTTTGGCGGGACCTGTTGTTTCAAAAGTGCCCAAACCCAAACGTTCCAAAACTAAAATCACCAAAAATGGTCATGTAAACAAGGGCATCATCCCGTACGGGCCCTTTTTGGGTTTGGCTTCTTCAAAACTCCCCGGGATGGGGGCAGGGGGGCTCTTTCAACCTGCCCCAACCCCGGGTGGCTCAACCCCCCAAGGCCCGGGCACCTCGCTTGTCCGGCCCCCAAGTGTCACTTCTTTACTGCGTAATGGCATGTCCAGGAAACCCGATGTGCTCCAGCCTACCGATTTTAAAAGGCGGCCAGCAATTTTGCCCGAAATCGCACACCCCCTTGCCTGGCAAAAGGGTTTTTTTGGGCCCCCAGCCACCCCCGGGGGGGGTTCCCCGGTTGCGGAAGCCGCCCAGGGGCTCCTGCCCCTGTGGGGGATTTCTCCAAGAAAATTTAAATTTTCAAAAACGGCCGGGTTTTTCTCGGGGAAAACTGATCCCAAACCCCAAAGGGGGAAGGTTTTTTCTTGGGGGGAAAGAGCCCTGCACCTTTCCCGAGTTTTAAAGGGGAGCGGGGCGCCGAGCCTGAACCCAAACCGCCACCCCCAGGACACCACCCAGCCCCCCACCCAGTGAGCTTCACAGAGATAAGCGGCCCCTTTGGCCCCAACCCCATTTGTGGGTTTTTTTCGGGATGAATTTTTTCTTTTTCCGGGCCAACAGATGAAAGACAACGCGTTTGAAATTTTAGATAACACGTGGCGGCCAGGGCAGGGAGGGCTTTTTTCTGGCAAAAAAATCCCTTTCTGGGCACGGTTTTGGGGGGCCAGAAAGGGGCCCCATACTGGGGGAAACCCCATTTTTGGCCACCAACAGAAAGGCAACTTTCCCAAAGGGCCAAAAGCCGGCAATGCCGACATTCAGGCTTTTGGCTTTGGGAGGGGTTTTGGGTTTAAAGTGTTTTTTCTGTCCCAAACCTGGAAACAGAAGGCTGGCTGCTAGACGGGGGCCGCTGAAACGGCGTGCGGGCCCCGTCAAACGGGCGGAAAGAGAAGGGGAAAAAAAGGGGGTCTCTGTGGGGGGCGGGTGGTACTGGCGGCCCGGGGGAGGGCTGAAGGGGGAGGCGGACCCCCTATAAATTACTCTGAGAGACAGGGGGCAGCTGAGGAATGTTTGGGTTGGTGGGGGAGGAGGAGGAGGCGGGGGAAAAGGGTGTACAGTTTTTGGAGGCCCGGGGGTCGGCCCTGCCTTTTTATGGCCAAGGTTCCCTCCATTTCAACCATGCATTCGCTGCATTTTACTAGACATTTTTGGTGGGGGTTTAAACCACCAAGGTTCTTGCCTCAAACGGCAAAGGCGGAAATTTTACATCCTGGGGGGGAATCAGAGGCTTGCTCAAAGAAGGCCCAGGCTTGAAGGCCCTTGCCCTTTTTTTTGGGACGGCGATAACGGGAGGGGGGTTTGCGCTGACCGGGCTGGGGGAAATCATACCCAGGGGATTTCTGCGACCGCCCTTCCCCTTTTTTGAGGGGGAACCCGACTGAAAAATTTAACCCCCACGTCTTCCTCCTCTTTCCAGTGATGATGCCGTCGCAAGAAAATTTCTCTAAATAGACCACTTTGGATCCGAAAAGTCATCATAAATCATCATCAACACAGGTGACTTCGTCGCCCCTTAAAATCTGCTCCAGGAGCTGGGGGCAAAAAAAGCAAGAGGGATTTAAAGGGCTTTCCCGACCGCCCGGGTTTTTGCCGTTTGACCGCTTCCTTCTCCTCCTCTGAGGGCATCTTTAACTGGATTCAGAGCAGAAAAAAATCATAAACTTTGGCCTCTTGATCTTTTAAACATCCCCTTCTGCCCCCAACCCGGGCTTTTTGGTAAATCAAAGAGGTCACCGAAAAGGGATTACCACAGGGTGGGTACAGGGAGTTGACTTTTTGGGCTTTTTCATTTTGGAGGGAGGGCTGATGATGCTAAATGACGACATTTGTGGCCTGACTGGGAGGACGAGGGGGTAAAACGGCTGGAACAGGTTGCTTTAAAACCACTGAAGGACAAAATTAGGCACCTTGTTTTTTACGAGATTACAGGGCCCGGCCCCCGGGATGACAGGCCCTTAAACGGTCCGGGCAACGGGACGACCCCGCGGCAGGGCCTTTTTTGTCGCCACACGGGAAAGGGAGAAACCTTCCCCTCGTCCTCTACCCCATGTCCAAACCCCCCCTTTGCTGGGGCTTCCCCACCTAAAATTTTCGCTCCATGTTAAAGAAATAAAAAAAATTTGAAAAGGGGAAATGGAAAAAGTTTTGGAAAGTTTTCTTATTAAGAGGGAAAATCACCTTTTTTCAAATCCCCAAAATCAAAACAAAAATGCTGTTTTCCCACATTTAATTTGCAAAGTAGATCTATCAACAAAGCTGGCCTGCCCAAAAGTAAAAAAACACTATCTAAAATTTTATTGGGATAAAACAAGGTATTTTTGGCCCCCTTTTTAAATTTCCCCCTGGGTGACTAAAAAATTTGTTTGAAATTCACATTTAAGTGCAAGGTGCCTCAATGAAAAAACGAAAAGTGCCCAAATGAAAAAAAAGGGAAATCTAAAATTTTTAAATGGGGAAAATTTAAAAGGGTATTTTTTGGCCCCTTTAAAATTCACCGGGCGGTGCCCAAAAAAATTGCTGTATTTCACTTTTAAAGGGTTGCAAGGTCCCTAATAAAACAAAGCTGTGGGTGCGCCAAATAAAAAAACACGAAACTGTAATGTTTTCGGATAATAAAAGGTATTTTTTGGCACCTATCAATTCCCCCCTGGTAACTACAAAATTTGGGCTGGATTAAAATTTTTAACTGCAAGGGGCTCTACAAAAAAACTGGCCCTGGGAAAAAAGGGCAAAAAAAAACAAACTGAAATTGTTTTCCCGGATAATAAAAGGTATTTTTTTGGCACCTATCAATTCACCTGTGGTGACTAAAAAAATTTGGGCGGGTATTCACATTTAAGTGAAAAGGTGCCTCAATGAAAAAAGCGTAGTGCGCCAAAGTGAAAAAAACAGTACCCTGTAATTTTTTGGGATAAAAAAAGGTTTTTTTTGGGCCCCTTATAAATTTCCCCCTGGGGGTAATTTACACAATTCTGGATTAAAATTTTAACTGCAAGGTGGCCCTATAAACAAATCTGGACGGGGCAAAAGTAAAAAAACACGTATCTGAAATTTAATTGGGTTTAAATAAAAGGTTTTTTTTTGGCACCTATAAATTTCACCTGTAGGTGACTACAAAATTGTTTAAATTCACTTTTTAAGTGCAAGGTCCCTTTCAATGAACAAACTGTAGTGCCCCAAAGAAAAAAAAACACGTATCAAAAAAGTTTTTGGGGAAAATTTAAAAGGGGAAATTTTGGGGCCCCTTTTTCCAATTCACCTGGGGGTGCTACAAAATTGCTGTTTTCACTTTAAGTGAAAGGGTTCCTAAAGAACAAAGCTGTAGTGCGCCAAAGTGAAAAAAACACTTTATCTGTAAGGGTATTGGGAAAAAAAAGGTTTTTTTTTTGGCACCTTTTAAATTCACCTGGGGGTAAACCTCCCAAAATTGCTGTTTAAACTTTTAAAGGGTGCAAGGGCCTCAAGGGGAAAAAAAAGCGTATTGCCCCAAAGTGAAAAAACACAAATCTAAAAATTTTTTTTCGGAAAATACAAGGTTTTTTTTGGCCCCCTATAAACCGTGCAACTAAAAAATTGCTGGTTTCTAATTTAACGGGAAAAGGTGGATATATCAGCAAAGGGGAAATTTGGGCAAAAATTAAAAAATGAACCCTATCTGAAATGTATCCCGATAAATTAAAATGGGGGTTTTTTCCCTAAAAAGATACCTGCAATTTTCTAGAAAAGATGTGTATCCTAATAAATTTTTAGGGGTGCCCCAAAACCAGGAAATATTTCAATTGAAAACTGTTAATAATAAAGCTATTGCAAATGCAATTTCTACACAATCTTTGGGAAAATTTATCCAGTATTTTTTTAAGCCCTTTTCTGTTTCGCCCGCTAAAGGCCCCCCCCCCCCCTTTCCCCCTCCCCCCCTTAAATTTAAAAAAAGCGGTAGATCCCTTTAAAATTCCACTACCAAACTATATAAAACTTCCCCAAACTCTAATCTAACTAAGTTGTAAGGATCCCCAGCTAACCCTAAGCTTTTTCCCCTGTGGAGGAATAAAAATAAAATTTTTGCTGAGCTGGTTGGGCACAGAGTGCACGTCCCCACTGCAAAAAAAACGCTGAGAGACACTGGAAAGGGTGAACAGGAAAGGGGTGTTCTATTAAAAAGAAGGGCAAAGTTATTTTTCCACCAAACCCCAACCATACCCCTCCCATCCCTGGACGCGCACCCCAAAAAATCTCACCCTGCTCTTTCTTTAACGATTTTGCCCGGCCGGGAAAAAAGACAGGAAGCGCCGATCTTAAAAGATGATGCAAGATTTTAAACCCAAAATTTTCCAAAGAAAAAAAAAATTTCGATCAAAAAAAAAAACCCTGTGCCGATTTAAATTTTTGTCAAAAAACGTCAACACTACCCCCAAAGCCCACCAACGGGTTCATTTTTTTCCGGGAATCTCCCCGAATGCACTGACAAAAATTTTTATCCCCTGTGCAGAATGCACTAAACAATTATTACATAAACCTTGCAAAAAACGGAGGAAAACCTAAAAAACGGGACCTTTTTAGTGGTCTTGGGGACGGGAGTTGAAAAACATTTTGCCCTTAAAGGAAGTTCACACAGTTTAATTTTTAAATTTTTAATTATAAAATAAAACCGGTTTTTGGGGAAACCAGGGCCTGATCACTTGTAATTCCAAAGCACGGGGGGGTGGGGGGGGGTTTGCCCGCCCCCCGGGTTTTGGGTTGCTTTTGGGGGCGGGGGCACTACCCGGGGCCAAACCCCCCATGAAATCCCCCGGCGGGGAATTTGGGCCAAAAATCAAGGAAAAAGGGGGGTGAAATTGAATCTGTTTTGGGAATGTAAGACAGACCTCCCCCCAAAGGGGGGCCCTAGTTAAAAAAAACCCTACAGGGCCCGCCCTACCACCCCGGGTGCAAAAAAGGGGGGCCCTGATTTCCTGCACACAAAAAAACAAAAAAAAAAAGGCGGCCCCTCCCTACCTGTATACTCCCTTTAAAGGAAAAACCCCAAACCCCTGCCGCAACTACCTAAGGGGCCCCCCCCCCCCCCTTTTAAAAACCCTTTGCCGAAATACTACTTTCCCAGGGGGGAAGCCCAAACTGCATGTTACTACCTAAAGGGGGTCCCTAACTGCTTGAAACCCCTATTAAAGGGGGACCCAAACTACCTATGGGGGTTTAACCAAACCGGGAAAAACCCACCAACCTCCCAGACTGGGGCCTTGCCTATTTGCCAAACCAAACCAAGGCATGCCCTCCCACCGGGTAATATAATTGGGGAGGGAAGCAGCCCATATTGAAGCAAAAACTCCAGAGGGTTAGTCCCCTCCCCACCCTCCAACCTCTTAAAATTAGGCGTCAAATTTTATGGTTTTGAACCCCCCTTTTTCCCCACCCCGGGAAAAAGTTTGTTACAGAGGTGGGAAAAAAAAAGAGGTGTTTGGAAAAATTGGGGATTCTAAATATTTTTTGTGTAAATTCTCGGGGAAGAGTTTGGCCCGGGGAAAAGGGTAAATCATGATGGTTTTGGAACGATGCAGAAAAAAAGGGAATAAGAAAAAGACTCAAGAGAAGAGAACGACTCCCTCAGATATGATATTTTCTGGGAGTCCCTGATTTTACTTCTATATTGGAAACAGTGCTGGTTTTTCACTGTAAAATTATGGGGATCGAGCCCGGTTTTCTGACCTTTTAAGTGGTCTCTATAAAGGCGGGTTGTAAAGGGTATACCCGAGCTGGGGTCCGACCTTTTATTTGGTCTTTTTATGGCTGGGTAGTAGGTTATTTCCTGGCTGGTGCCGACCCTATGGGGTCCCCTAATGGCCCGTGTTTTTTAGGTTTTAAAACCCGAGCCCGGTGCTGACCTCTATGGGGTCCTCCCATATGGGGGTTTTAGGGGATAAACCCGAGCTGGTGCTTTACTTCTAGTGGCCTCTAAAAGCAGTGTTGGGAGGGTTAAACCTGAGCTGGGGTCAGATCTCTATGCGGGTTTGGGGGTTAATCTGGGCTGGTGTCTGACCTCTTTGTGGCTCTATATGGCGCGTTTAGGTTATCCCTGAGCTGGTGCTGCCTCTAGGGGTCTCTATAGGTGTGTTGTAGGTTAACCTGAGCTGGTGTCTGACCTCTATGTGGTCTCTAATGGCAGTTTTTTGTAGGTTAACCTGAGCTGTTTTCTACCTCTATGTGGTCCATATGGCAGTGTTTTAGGTTTATACCTGAGCGGGTGTCCGACCTCAAATTGGTCTCTATATGGTGGTGTTGAGTTAAAACTAGCTGTGCTACCCTATGGGTCTCTATATGGTGGTGTTGTAGGTTTTTCCCTTTGACTGTGTCTGACCTCTAGTGGTCTCTATATGGTGGTGTTGGGGTTATCCTGAGCTGGTGTCTGACCTCATGGGTCTCTATAGGTGGTCGTGGGTTATACCTGACTGGTGTCTGACCTCTTTTGGGGTCTCATATGGGGGGTTTTGAATTTTAAATCGGCCCCGGGTATAATCCACGACATGGTCCTGATTGACCCGGATAAGGTTAGACTTTACTTTTTTGCGGTGTTTAATTTAAAGGTGGTAGGGGGGTGACCAAGGGGAAAAATGGTGGGGATATTTTAGAGGTGGGGGGATATGTATTGGGGGGTGGGGGGGTATGGTGGAGCACTTAGCCCTTGTCATGATATTGGGCAGACAGATAGGACCTCTTTCTATTGTCTACACAATATATTTTTGTTTTGCACACTGTATTAGGGAAAATGGGCGCATTATTCCGGAGGCCGGTAAAATTTTTTATGTCATAGGGGGGCCCCCGAAGAACAACTCCCCGTGGGCCCCGAACCCCCCCAGTCCGACACGCTCAATGCAGATGGGTTTTAGTAAAAAGCTGAACCACATAGTTCTTCAGGAGAGGGATACATAACTGCCTGTGGAGAAAGGCATGAACAAAGTCTGGTGGAAGAGTGCTTATCTGCCTTTCACAAGGAGGATAAATCTCCCATTGGAGAGAAATAACCCACATCACAGAATCACTCCGCCATAGACAGAGGGATGCGGGACCCTGCATAGAAAAGTTAGAAACACTGCCATGTCGAGAAAAGTAAATCAAATCATATAATCACTCCGCCCTAAACGGAGAGACCTGATTGTCTGCATCGCAGAGTTAAACATGCTGCTCTGTGGAGAACAGCAAATCATATTTCGCCTACCATAGGCTTTTAGTGTCGTTGCCTGTGATCACCTCACAGAATTACTCCCTGTGATAGCAACTGCATGTCTGGCAAAGATGAATGCTATGTGACCAAGAGGCATTTTAAAATAACACCTCCTGAGTGCGAGGACCTGCGCAGTAGAGCCAGGCAACCTGTCAGCTAGACAAGGGTTAGGTTGATACACAGTGTTGGCAAGTGAACACCTCATGTAACACTCCCTACGGATATTGCTCAATTTAGCGTCTAATACCTGCACATCACCTCTCTGTAGATATCCAACATAGAGGTGTCTCCATGGCACTACTATCAGTACTTCTTAGAAAGGAGCTCAGATTAAAAGCAATAAACAGGTAGGTGGGGGCCCAGGTGTACTAATCGCAGAGGGAACTCCCATGTGCTAATCCATGGGCGAAATACGGCTGAAATCCGTCCCATTCATTATGGTAATCCACTTTTCATAAGAATTGGGATTCCGTCCCTCTCCCCGTCGCAAAATTTTGGGCGTGGGGGAGAAAGTGAATGTCATTTTTCCCCGCGGTTACGCCCGTGGAAATGAATGTTTTTAAACGGGGGGTACCGCCGCCCCCCCCCCAAGCACACCCGTAATGCGGGCGAAATCCGTCCGCAATTTCGGCGTGTTAACCCGTGTGAACTAGCTTAAAATCGGCTGATTTTATGTAGGCCCAGAGGAGAAGATATGCTCCAAGGGAAAGTTCACACGAGGTACTGTGGCACGTACAGTATGCACCGCAATACATCGTGTGTTTCAAGCGGGGGAAGGAGGCGAACTTAGTTCTCATGAGAACATGGATTCCGAAATTTCCCCGCGCATCTGCCCGTATTAAAGCACGAATACGCGGCGAAATGCTCGCTGAAATCACCCCGTGTGAACATACCCTAATAGTTATGCTGCCTCCCCAACACACTGATTATAACAAAATATATTCGTGGTATAAGACTGGGGGAATTATGAGCAGGTGGGTGGTGGGAGAGGCCACACATTAACAGCTATGTCTCAGAGGTAATAGATTTCTCCTGCACAGAGTCAACAGCAGGGGGGGTTTTACTTTTAACCAAGGGAAGGGGGTGGGTTTGGGGAAAAAAGGGGGGGGGGGAAAGGGGGGGTTTTTGGGTGATGGGAGCCTTGCACTGGAGTGGGGTTTAGCTGTGTTTCTGGTGGATTACCGTTACAAAGTGGTGCCCACGTTGATGACCCCCCTGACTGAGAAGGAGAAAAATCTCCTTCACCACCTGCAAGAGTAATAAATAAATAAAACCAGAACAAAAAAAGTGCAGCAGACCTGCAACACAGCAGGTCATGTCTCCTCCCACAACAATAAGCCAAAAAAGATTAATCAGGCTGCAGTGGAAAAAAAAGGGGTGCGGGGGGGGTTTCACTTTTTTTTTTTTTTTTTGCTTAGTGCCATCTCCTACTTGCAGCCTATACCCAAGGTCTGTGTGCCTCAATGATATTGACAAGAAAAATATTTTGGCCTTCTAATATAATATGTAAAAATACAACAATTTGCATAATGTCATACATTATATGCTTAGATATCCCTTTTAAGGTAAAACTTGTTAGGTTAACTGTTATAATTGCATGTTCTCATGTATCCATCTCCTTAACCTCTTCCCAACATTGGATGTACCCATATGTCCTAGCAGGGTGTGTTTTCCCGCAAATGGACCTATGATCGTGCAGGCTCAAAAGCGAGCCCGCATGTGCGCGACATGGGACCAGCGGTATATTACCGCTGGCCTCATGCCGCATCACCCGTGACCGGATAGCTATTGCAATCTATCATGATCATGATAGCTAAGGTACAGACAGGAGGAGTAAGCTCCTCTCTGTAACTGGTGCAGCAGGTGATCGTACCTGAGTGTTGTAATAAACACTTCCGGGCTATCTGTGACGTCAGGGTGGCAGGTTCACCCAATTTTTATGTAAACCACCCCATATTTATGAAAATGGTGACCATTGAAAATTCAGCCTTCTTTCCCTTTGTTTCCCCAAGCACCCTAAATTGTAAGCTCTCGGAGCGGGGCCCTCACCCTTGTTTTCTGAAGTAGCTTTCTTGTGTAATGTATTCTTTTGTCGAAATTATCCCCCTTACATTGTAAGTGCTGGGAAATTTGTTGGCGCTTTAAATAAAGATTATTTTATTATTATTATTACTCACCATCCCCTGAAATGCATGTGGGCATTTGCGGGGTAGGTGATGAAAACGCCATGTAGATCAGTATACAGCAACAATGCTGTGTACTGATCTCTGTTGTGTTAGTGATCTAAAGAAAAAAAAAGTGAAAAAGTGAAAAAGTAAAAACACAAACACGAAAAATAAAATAAAAAAATCGTAAACTACCTTTTTCCCCCTTTAAAAACCCCCAAACCCAAAAAATATAAAGTAAAGTACCGTATATACTCGAGTAAAAGCCGAGTTTTCGCACAAAAATGTGCTGAAAATGCACCTCGGCTTATCCGAGTCATGTCGGCACTCAGGGATGCGTGGCCTGGTGCCGACGGGACGCTTAGTTATATGCGGCCCCCAAAGGGAAGCTATAACTGAAGGGAGTCAGCTGAAAGCGTTTGGGCGCTGGGTGGCCCGTGCCTGTCAGCGATTTTCCCCCCGCATGCGACCCTGGGCGCATGAGGAGAAGTTTCCCCTGCGGGGCAGAAGCGAGCCTCCGTGCTCCGCATGGGTCCGGGCGGCCGCAGACTTGCAGCGTCCCGGGGCTTCCGGGACAGCGGTGTGTATCAAGCTGGGCGCAGCCCGAAAAATCACCCCCCTGTGCCAAAACGATGCGGAGGCGTGCGGGAGGGGGGGAGCGAGGGGGGGCGGGGCGGCGAGGGGGGATCGAGGAAGTGGTTTTTTTTGTTTTTTTAAAAACCTACCTACACCCGCCTATCCTGCCCATAACCTCCCCCAGCCTGCCCATACTGCCTTAGCCTTCCCAACCTGCCATAGCCGCCTACCCGCTGGGGGACCTTTGCCCGCCTAACCCTGCCTTGGGGCCTATACCCGCTATACCCCCCTTTTCCTGCTAGGGGGGGCCCATACCCTCCTAACTGTAGGGGGGCTATACCTGCCTATAGCCCGCCCAGGGGACCTAACCTGCCTATACCCTGCCTATGAGGGAATATACCTGCCTTAACCCCGCCCATGGGGGAAAATTTCCTGCCTAACCCGCCTAGGGGACATATAGTGCCTATACCCCTATGGGGGACATTAAATGCCTAATAGCCCATATTGCCCATGGGGGACATTAAATGCTATACCTGCCTATGGGGACATTTAAAATGTCTTTTCCTGCCCATGGGGACATTAAACGTTATGGGGGACATTAAACTGCCCTTTAATGCTATGGGGGACTTAAACGCCCATGTAAATTTTTTTGGTATTTGTTTTTATTTTTAAAAATTTACCAGTAACTGCTGGTTTTCCCCCCTAGGTTATATCGAGTCAAAAAGCTTTCCCCGGTTTTTGTGGCAAAATGGGCCCGCTAATCGGGTCGGGTTTATCGATAATATGGTAACTTTTGGATCGCTATGTGCGAAGACCTGTCCCTTAAATCTTATGTTATTTTCCCCGCCAGTGAATACATAAAAAAAAATATCACAGGTTTCGGGAAAACAAAAAGATCAAAAGTCAGTAAATGCCAAAATGGGGCCAATTAAAATTCATTTATCCACAAAAAAAACCCTTAGGCCCCGTTCACACGGCTTATTCACGCCAGATTTGCGAGTTAGATTGCGCTCGCAATTCCGGCGTGAATAAGGGGCGGGACGTGGGCGGGGCTGGGGCGGGGCGGGAGCGCGGCGGGGGAGCAGCCCGCCGGCCCCACAGACACTGCATTATTTACGGCGCGGACGCGCCGTAAATAATGTGCAAGTCACTTTCTCCCCACCCGGCAGATTCGCCGAGCGGGGAGGAGCGACGGAATCCACTGTTCTCTATGAGAGCATTGGATTACCGTAATTACTGCGACGGATTGGCGCCAATCCGCGCCGAAATAAGCCGTGTGAACACGGCCTTACACAGCTCTGTATATGGAAAAATAAAAAAGTTATGGCTATCAGAAGATGCATAAATATTATTTTACACAATACAAACACTTTTTTTAAAGCACTTCAACATAAAGAACTATATAAATTGGCTATTGCCATAATTGTATCGACACAGAGTAAAACTAACTTGTCATGTATACTGCACAGTGAGCCCTGTTAAAAATGTTAAAAAAATGTGAAAAACACTGCTAGGATTGCAGTATTTTCTTCACCCTGCCTTCCAAATAACTGATTTGAAACTGATCAAAAAGCTTTGTCCCCTTAAAATGTACCAACAGATGGTCCCTAAAAAAAATTTTCAAATTTTTCTTAAAAAATGTTAAAAAAGGGGCTACTAAATTTTCAAAGCCCCCTAATGTCAAAAAAAAATTAAAAAATTTTTAAAAATAATGCTTCCAACCCTCAGGGGGACATATTGATCGTTAACTTTTTGGGTGGAATAACTGTTTTTAAAATAAGAAGGATTTTGGAAAAAAAATTTCTTTAATTTTAAAGCACAATGTTTCAAAAAACATCCTGAATCACTGGATAGGTAAAAGTGTCAAAAATTATTTCACATAAAGTGACACATGTCGATTTAAAAAATGAGTTCTGTCGGAACCCCCAAAACTGGTTGCGGTGGTAAGGGGAAAGATGGTTTCACATGGCATTTTTTGGGCGTATTTTAATCATATTTGTAAGCCAAACCAGGATTTGGAACCTACACAGAAAAAAGGTAAAGGGGAATGATTTAGTTTTTTTGTTTTGGTAAAAATACTGTGTAAAATTTGGGGACCAGAATACGCCATTTGTCCCCACCAAGGGCCTGAACTTACAAAAACTTGTAAGCCAAAATAACGAGTGAAGCATAAAAAAAAAGGAAAAAAATTATTATAGTACTCTCCGCATCAAAACATGAAAAAATATAAAACCAAAAATTTTATTAAACACATTAAAAACGGGTTCTATAAATTTTCTAATGTTTCAAGTAACAACCCCCTTTATTTGATAAAAAAGATAAAACCCTTTAAGGGGGTTTTTCTTTCTTTTTTGGGCACCAATTTTAAATGGTTGCTGGGGTTTTATAAATGGGGGGGCTTTTTTTCCCCTCCCACGGGAGATCTTTCCTCTCTCAAATGCCCAAGTGTGAAAATGGAATTCATTTGGTGGGGGGGGGAAGGGGGGGGAGAGTTCTCAGCGTCGGAGTAAGGAATTTTGGAATTAAAACAAAGTGAACTCAATAGTGTATTTTAAATTTTTCGCTTTTATTATTTTTTAACTAAATGGTCATTTGACATTCAACTTGGGAAAGAGGGTGATTTTTTGTTTCTCACACACATGAAAAATTCCTCAGTTTTACACCTCTGCCTTACAACTGCAAACAAAACTAAATTTTTTCTGTTTTGTTTACATGGGATGCACAAAATTCTCTCTCTCTCTGCGCAGCATTGAGCTGTCATGAACAACCAGCAAACCCCGCACTGCACATGTGACTGCTTCTTTTCAATGACGAACGCAGCAAACTCCGCACCGCAATGTCAATGCTTGCGTCAGTGAAAAATGCAGTGTCGTTCTCTCTCTCACACCACCTCCCACTCCCTGCAAGCACTCTGTCTCAATTACCGGGGGGAGCACCGGCTGGGAAATCATCTTTGTAAAATGTCCCTGTCCCCCCATCACAGCCTCCCCCTGTACTCCTACTGACGCACTTTCCGAATACGACCAGGGGAAACCCAAGCGTAAACCCGACCCGGGGCTCTCTCTGACTTCCCAAAAATTAAAAAACACCCAACTCTAAAAAACCCTCATTTGCTTTTTGGTAAAAAAGGGGCCACAACTTATTTTTTCTCCCCCTGTTCAAATATGTCTTTAAAATAGAAAAAACCCCTTTTAAGAACACTAACCCTTGCACTATTCTGGGGCAAAAAAACCCCAAAAAACTGTATAAATCAGTGGTTGGGTGAATTGGGACGCTAATGAAAAAACAATAATCATTTTTTTTTATTTTTGAATCATTATGTTTTCTTTTGTATGACCGTGATATTATTCATGCTAAATGATATCAATAAACTATCCATTTTTGTGCAAGTATATAAGGTATAAAAAAAGACCAAAATTATGTGCCATTTATGTATGCTCAATTGCAATAAAGCTTTGCATGATAATGTGTATACAGCAGAGCTATATATACTAGCCTATAACGGAATGTAGACAAATTGCATAAAAGCATAAAACAACCAAGGCATTGCAAAATTAAGTAATATATGAAGTGACATAACGAAACGCAAACAAATACACAAGAACACTGGTCAAAAAAACAGCTGTAATAACTGGACATGGAAAGATGGCTTTAGTAAGTCATAAATAAGTTACATGAACAAACTTTTTATGATTGCGTGTCAAGATCACAGTTGAAAAGTACAAGCTATTTAAAACCATAAACAAGTGAATTATATTGTACAGGTAAGGTATAAATAAATTCCATATTAAGTCCATAAACTATGCACAAGAAAAGATCAAGAAAAAAACAAAATGTCATTAAACAACCTGCTCTAAAATTTAGACCTGAAGGAAACCTCGTCTGTAAGTAGAAAATCTAGAAAGCCTCTTGTCTAAGCATATGCTTTCTACAATTACCACCTCTAGATGATTATCTGAAGTACTTGATCCCCCAAAAATGGAAAGAGTCTTAAGCACCTTGGTGTATGCCACCATCAGTCCATGAGTAAGGGCCGTTGTGGCTCGAAATGCATCGGACAGATGAAACCATTTTTTAATATGATTTAATTAACGTCAGTTATACTTGATCACGTTTATGATAAAAGATAACCACTACTACTATGGAGCCTGGTCTTTCCAGTCTGGAGTCCAGCAGGACCTCCATGAACCTGACTTGATGGATATATACGAGGATCTGCACTGAATTTCTCTTCAACATTGGTGACCTGGGTTATTTTCTTTTTTCTCGAAAAATACATTATAAAGATGTATACCATTTTTGTGTTTTGGATTCATTCCTGATTTTGGCTTAGAAATACTCAAGCAAAATCCTTCCCATAATACGAAAATGTGATTGAGGCATTAAAGTTTTTTTTCCATCTCCGACATTTAGGGCATATTAATAGGCTATCCCATAAGTATCTGACAGGTGCGAGTAACATCTCTGGAACCTGCACCTATCTTGAGAATGGACCCAATAATTCCTAGTTCAGAATTAAGAAGAACCACAACCTAAGACAAACAGCACCATAACTGCTAGGTGTCAATATATATACATTCCATCTCACACATCGTATATTCTATTATACTTTTCCACTTCCTTAGAGACTTAATACAGTCTTGTGCATGAATCCATATATTAACAAGAACTAATAGATTACAACCCAAAGCAATGTATTATTCTTTAAATATAAAAATCATCAGTAACAGTGATACAAATGAAAAAAAAACTAAAAATAATAAAGATACTACACACAAGTGCTCTGTTGCACAATATTTCTAAGAATGGTTAGTAGCTACTTAAAAAATGACATTAAAGTAAATAAACAGATCTATATTAAAACATAAAACACAGATATTCCTCATCTGTCATTTTAACATCTACAAAAAAAAGTTAAAATCTTGGATATACTACATAGTGAACAGCATAAAAAAGTGCACCAAAAAAAAAAAAAATCAATGGCAGAAACAAACATTCTCAGAGATTTGCTCTCCATTCTGTGATGTGTTCATACCAGCTATAAAGCAACGAAATACCAGGCAACTGGCACAAGTATGACACCGTATAAAACATAGTATTACATGTTTTATACTTAGAGTAATTATGTTTTAATGTTGTCCTTGATATTGCAATAGACATAGGTCACAAGAAATTACATATTTGGTGCACGTCAGTAGACCGTTCCTTTAACTTTACTTGCACCACTTTGTTAATCCGACCCTATTATATATGACCGCCCCCCACCTCCTCCAGAGTTTAACGCTGCAAAGATGTCATTTTCTCCAGCAAAGTAATTCATAGCTCAAGTACCCCCTCGATTGCTAAGGGTATCCTTGTCTGAACACAAATGGGATAATTACATACTCAGTCAATTACACTAATTCACGTGCACAGACAGCGATAACATTACTAACATTAGATAGAGAGGATAATTAGGGGGTTGAGAAACACAATTTAGCACAAGTAGTGCTATTACTCATAAAGGGAGGTAGATCTCAGCTCGGGAATTTTACTGACTGTCAGGATGATTACTAGCTGCATGGATTCAGCATTATAGTGCATTCATACAAATACTGCACTTTGGGTGCTGTATTGTGAGCACACAATTTCACACATCTATAAACACACTCATGCGTCTGTATAACCATTGTAAAATTACAGTTATGTCTTCAACTTGAGTATTAAATGAAAAAATCTCATTCCATAAAGACCACCACAGCATATTTAATAGTCACACAGCCTTTGGCTAACTTATCCCACCCAGACACCTACATTTAAATCATTGGTAATCAGTAAGCAATATAATTCAAATACACCGATCTAAAGTCTATATCCACATGTTCTCATTTTTTAACCCCTTAAGCCTCAGGCCTAAAAAGTAGTTAATGACCAGAATTTTTTTTTCGTTTTTGCCTCCTTGCGTTTCAACAGTTGTAACATTTTTATTTTTCCAATGACGCAGTTGTATGAGGCCTCGTTTTATTCAAGACAAGTTGTACTTTAAGGGGGAATAGTTAATATTAAGTTCACGTAATTAATTGCAGAATTTTTTTTAACATTTTTTTTAACATTTTTGTTTTTGTTTTTTTACATTTTTTTTACACCATTCACATTTCACACTTAATAATTTGTTAGATTAATTCTACAGGTTATTACGGTCGTGTGGATACCTAATATTATTAAATATTTATTTTTATTTTATTTATTTTTTTATTTTTTTACACTTTTTATGTTTTTTACTTTTTTTAATCCCATGAAGGGAGAACTGTTTTACATTTTTTTTAAACACTTAGCAATGTATTAACATGTTTATATATGCTAATACATTATAATCTGTGTCAGTCTGACAGAGGCAGTGATCAGGGCAGCACAAAGTGTGTCCTGGTCACTGGCTTCATTCACAGACAGCTCTGGGGCTACTCTAGGTCCCCAGAGCTGACTGTGCAGCTGTTCCCTGGGCTCTGTCGGGTCACCGGGAGCAGGGGAAACCCTTTAATTGCGCTGCAGTAACGCACCGCCGCAATCTAAGGTTTAAAGCACCAGGATGTGGTTTCCTCAGCTCCCCGGTGCTCGCAGGGGATGCTCTAGGATCAGGGCTGTGTGCCAAAAGACGTCGCTGTAGACGAATGACCCGCACCAGCCGACACCAAAAGACGGTGCGCGGTCGTTAAGGGGTAAAACAAAATGCAGAATGCAGTCATTTACAATGGAACATTTGTAAAGGAAAGTTTAGGATGTGTTTTGGTTGCTAGAAATAAAAATCATACATTACAATGCTTCTAAAAGAGGTACAGCAAGGAGACTTGTAGCTGAATTTTCCAAGGTGATTTCACCCTTTGCAAGGCAAAATCGGTGCTGGTAAACCACCCATATCAAAGCAGCACACATCAAGATTTCTCTGATGCTGTACCTTTAACTGTGTAGACAAATGTGCTCACTCAATTATTTAGTGGATGTGGTATGAAAGTTTTTTTTTTCAAATAACTACTTTCGTTTGAAAGCTATACTGAGATGTGTGGAAGGGCACCAACACAAATGTAAATGGAGTGCCAACTTTTATACCAAGGAAAAGAACAACAAAACACAAACAAAAATCCGAAAATCGCATCCAAAAACGCAGCGGTGATCGAATCCTAAACGGATCCAACATGTACCCGACATGCAGCTGCGTGTTTGTATGCGTGTCGGATGCAGCAGGATCGCACGCTGTAGTTTATTATAGGGCTTCTGCTGCATCTTTCGGACCAAGAACGGACATGTCAATTCTTGTAACGTATTCGAAAGACACAATGACACACAAATCAGCGATCACTCATGTGAACACCAAGTGTTTCAAGTTAAAAGCAATGTAAATGCATCTAAGAGCGTATGTTCACACGGACTCAACATGCCGTGTGAACATACCCTAAAGTTGCATATTCATATAGCTTTAGTGAAGAAAATTACACGTAACTCAAAAGAGACAAAACCAAAATAAGTTTAGCCTGATTCATATAAGAAATCACGGTAAAAACAAACAAATATATATATATAAATATATATATATATATATATTTATATATATATTTATATATATATATATATAATAAGTCTGGCGCATTTGTGGACTGCGGTTTAGTCTAAGCCGGGTTAATAAAAACCCAAGCAGTCAATGAGGTCCTTCAAGCGCCATTGGTATCCTTCATGTTACATATCAGGCGCCACTTCAACAATGGAGGTTTCAACAGAATCGGGTCTAAATTGACATGGTCTTTTAGGTATTAGTATTTGTAAATGTGCCCCTTTGAACTTCAAAATGAGAAAACAAAATAGTGCATTCAAAGTTTTATCACCTTCATGTGATATTTAGTAAAGCAGATGGTTCACATTGATGATAAAGATATTAAATCAATCACATGTAATTATGCGCCTTTTAACTTAAAATATATAATTTATATATAATGTCATTTTTTGTAATGAGAGTAACATACCAGAAAGGTGGTTTGTGGGAATGAAGACTGGACGGCACACTGACTAGAATCTTATGCTCTGGAATAGGCGGTAAGGCAGTATCCAACTCTCTTAAGCACAAAGTTTAAAATATATTTATATGTATGTTCCAATATTCTTACTAAAATCTAAACAGGAATTTTCAGTCAGATTCAATATTCAGCATACAGTACAGTGAAATATTCAGATAAGCAATATAGTCATACCTTGCTGTCGAATTTACACATCTTCCTAGTATAAGAATTTCATATGGCTTTTTATGAATAGAATCAATAGGAAACACAAATTCTCCAGTCTGGGTTATCTAGGATGGAAGAAATTAAACAATGTTTAATGTAAAATAGAATATGAGGGATAAATACAGTATCTGATGAGCAAAGAACCTTTAGATGAACATGCATCAAAGAACAAAAAAAGAACACTCAGTTTTGTGTGTAATCCCAAAGCTAACCAGGTGCAGCCATCGGAAGATGCACTCTCGCAATCCTATCGTTTATTATTCCCATTTAGAAATTGGGCTCCAGCCAAAATGTAAAAATGCAGAAAACATCACTGAAGTATCTTGGGTTCTGTAATTGTATGCTAGTTTATGAGATAGCAGACATCTCTTTGCAGGAGAGCTATAGTAAAACAATTGCTGCAAGGCAACTAGGGAGGTATTTACATCTTGTTTTCTACACAGTCCAGCCTGTGTCTGTGCTGGCCACAGGGAAGGGAGAGCTTGCCAAGTATAGATGTCTCCATCCTTTAAAGGGGTTGTATCATTTCATTAAATGGTCTTCAGAATAAGGCCTGGTTCACACGACGGATTTGGCCGCGGGTTCGCCGCGGCTTTCGCCGCGGTTCCCACGGCCGCGCCTCGTCCTAACCTCGCCGCGGGTTTGCAGCGCGGGCGCTGGTCGTGGCGCAAGTGGGGTGTGGTTTGGGGCACGGCTTGCGGCGAGGGTTTGCCCCCATGCAAATTAGTAGGCAGGGGGAAAACCGGCGGCGACACCTGCGGCAACACCGCGCGGCCGCCGCGCTGAGGACTCCCTGTCAAGAATTGACAGAAGAGTTCTCAAACACGCGCGGCAAGGCCGCGGCCCCAAAACCGCGGCCAAACACGCGGCGTGTCAATATTAACGCGGTTTCCCATAGGAAACCATGTTAATAAACTGGGCGTGATTTGGACATGGTTTTCGCCGCGGAAACCGCACTCTGCACACCCAGCAGAAACACACTGCAGCTGATTCTACAATCAGAAAACAGAAAAATTGTGCCATGGTGCCTAACTCTCCTACATAGAAGAAAGATCTGTGCAGTTCTTAGAAAACTGGATTCAACTGTAACAAACCTCCAGCTGAGAGAGGAGAAGAGATCATAGAAGACTGAGTTCACAGAAGACTGTCTAGATTGAATGCAGGTATGTGGTATTTAAACAGCTCTTACAAAATAACACTGCAGGGAGAGGAACAGTGAGATGTGGACTCAGACAGAGAGGGGAGGGGGAGAACAGGGATCGGGAGCGAGCATAAACAGTGAAAGGGGGGATGATGTCATCACCCTTCAGTTAAGAAACACCCAGCTGGGAGGGGAAGAAACGCCCCTGGATTTGTAGAGCTGAGAAATTGAAAATACTTTGAAACACACGAACTGAAGAAGCGATACATCCCCTTTAAGCTCTAAGAGAGTTCTGACCACATTGTGTTGCTTAAAACTACCATAGAGGTGAATAAAGAGAGCCAGGCATGCACTGCCAGCGTTTCCTTCCCTACAATGGGGACAGAATCTGCCCGGCTTATGGAAAAATCTAAGATGGAACATTTAGGGGGACAATAATGAGGGTATTTCTTTCTTTAAATAGCATATTTTTTTAATCTAAATAAGCTCATGACAATGCAGATTACGGTCTTAAAATATGTTTAGAGAGCTCTAGCAGTATTCTCACACGGCTTATTTCATTGCTGTTTTCGGAGCGTTTCCAAACCCAAAACCGAGTAAAAAAAGCCTCCAAAAAGCCCCAGTTCATTTTTATTAATTCCAATGGAAAACAGTGTTGTAGTTCACACACAACATGGTTTTTCCATGCATTTTCCACGCTTCTTTGATCGCCGTTTTGTGTGCTGAAAAAAGTGTTATTTCACTGCTTGAAGCTTTTGTAATGCTGAAAATCCCCATAGGAATCAATCCTAAAATATACTACTGAATTCTCTGGGAACACAACTTTAAAGAATCACTACACTGATTCATCTCACCTCAGTCCTGTTTTCTGTTTCATTTTTTTAATTCAGGCCCATGTTTACTGGCTTCTACTGGCCTGCAGTGACAAAGGACACCAGGTCTGTAACTATAACAACCGTTTAAATATATATATCCACTGCACACCAGACAAGTAATTTAGTGCAAAAAAAAGGGCGGGGGTTATTTACATATATACATGCATAGCAATTTAATTTTTTTGTCAAAGAGAATGCACAAAGTTCAAAACGCATGCCGGTCATAGCACAGCAGCCTCCGGACGCCACGCATCTCGCCCCTACCCTCAGCTCTTATTAGCTTCCTTCCTGGTTATCCCCAGCGTACCACCGGAGCCTCTGACATCTTCCTTTACTTTGGTCACTGTATACACCCAGGCCTATATTTGACCTCTATATGCCACATTCCTCATGTCTCAATAGTGGATTTCTCTTGAGTGGATGTCTCTTGAAAAAGGCACATGCCGAAACGTCGTCTATTGTATGACATCCATACTCTTTGTTAAACACCTGGTTGACCATGCGTTTTGAACTTTGTGCATTCTCTTTGACAAAAAATTGAAAATTGCTATGACTGTATATATGTAAATAACCCCCCCCCCCTTTTTTTTGCACTAAATTACTTGTCTGGTGTGCAGTGGATATATATATTTAAACTATTGACCATTTTTTCCACATTGCACCCAACTACCTATATGTTACTTAGGTGTGCGTGACCCTTTTTTGTATCTGTAACTATAACAACCAGCGCTGACAGCCTATCAGGAGGGGTCAAACAGGTCTGTAGCCATAACAACCAGTGCTGGCAGCCTATCAGGAGAGATTGAACAGGTCTGTAGCTATAGTGACCTGAAAAGCTGATGCAGCCCACACAAGAGGGGATATCTAGGGCTAGGTAGGACACTGTTAATGGACACATATTGCAAAGTGACTTGTTTTTGCAAGATCTTTAACTTAAAAACCAATCCTTGAAGTGAGACTCACTTATCAGTAAGGGCTTGGTTTTAATGGCAGGGTTTTCAGTCGGTTTTACTGTCAAACTTTTTCATTGATTTAAATAGAAAATCCGTGTAGCAGTCCACACTGCACAGATTTTCTGCCAGATGGTTTTTCACACCACCATTGTTCCTAAAATTTTAGAACATGTTCATTCTACTGCCTGGTTTTCGACCAGAATATGAACATGTCAGTGGTTGATGGAGATGGACGAATCCGCAAACCGCGGACAGAACCGTCCCCCAAAACCACGTACATGATTTCTAAATACTGGCTGGTTTCTTTAATCAGAATCCGTTCGGTATATTAACCTGTCATGTGGTTCCCACTGCCTGACAAAATACCGACCAGATTTTCAGACTGGTATTTTGAATTTTTTTCACACGTAGGGGGACGGCTTTTGTCTGCAGTTTGCTGATTCAAGCCACCCACCTTCACATTCACATGTTCATGTTCTGCCAGAAAACCGGGACGAAGAATGAATATGTTCTAAGTTTTTCGGACCACCGGCGGTGTGAAAAACCATCCGGCAGAAAATCTGTTCAGTGGGGACTGCTGTAAGGATTTTCTATTTAAAGGGGTTTTTGCCACAAAGTGAGTTCCTTACCTCCTTATCGGCTCAGGGGAGAATATAAACAAAGGGGGTGAGCAGAGAGTGAGGAATCAGGTAGCGTCTCAAAAATTTACTCAACTAATAACACAGCAGACAGACTCATACACTGCACTTTCTCCACAGTTCCTTGCCAGCTTCTTCATGTTCCCTGTCATCAGATAAGAAGTGCAAACACGCAAGCGCGGCCAGAACAGTTCCCTATTAGCTCCTGGTCGTGTCTAATGTAAACTTTTAAGTAACTAAGGGCATGTAAAGAAAGCTATAACTATCACAGGCTTCACTTTTTGTAATCACATATATTTAGAAAAGTGATTAAATACCCATTTTGGAGGATCCCACGTCAGCATTACATCGTGACAAAACCCCTTTAAGTATATTGGGAGATTTGCTTGTCATTTTTCAGATGGTTTGCAGTTTTAAAAACTGACCAATAACCCTTGCCGTGACGACAAGCCCTAATAGTGTCATGGAAGGTATCCATGATACAGGTAACATGTAAAATTTCACTTTAGGCCCTGCTGGATACCAGAGGAGCAGAACAGTGCCAAATATGTCATCCAAAATGTGAAAAATAAAAACAAAAAAGGTAGGTGTGAGCAGGAAAAGTAGAGCGTTTTAGTGTTATTATTTGGGTAAAGAGATTTTACAGGGTCGCAGTGGTAACTTACCTTCACCCAATGCCATTCTGCTACACTCCTGAGAGACCAATGAGGATATAGTTCATCTTTTACAAATCTCAAATGTTTCTGTCTGTTGGTCAATCAAGTTATCACAAGGCAATCTGGAGCAGCCAAAGAGGGTATAGGAAGTTGTTTCATTTCCAAAGAAGACAAAGAATTATATCTAAAAAAAAACAAAACATAAACAAGTCACCCAACTAAACGTTTAAAAGTGGCCAAAAAAAAGCGTTCTTAAAAGATGTCTATAGGAAGGAAGCAGATACATGTTCATTAGCAGCACAGGGATGGGATTTTCTATTCGGCAATCAAATAAAAGACAACAGTGACACCTAGTGGTTAGATTGTTCATAATGTCTGCATTGTTTGTGACTGGGCCCTACTTCACTGATGACTGATGTGTGCACGGTAGTATAAAAATAGTGCAAATACATGGTAAAGTGCTCTCAGCGGCCACTGCAGCTCCTTAAATAATTCAAAGCACAGCATCTTTAAAAGGGTGGCTGTTAAAAAAAGAAGATGTATTACAAATATAGCCATAGAACATATTTAAGGGTGACTGGAGACAAAAAGAAGAAAAGTTCGAGGGAGAATAGAGAAAAATACCTTGGCTTGTTAGCAAAGCCAAGGCAACAATGTCTGAACACATAAATGATGGAGCGCAGCAGAGTCAATACCTGAAAACCATAAATCGGCTTCATTGACAACCACCATTTTTATCAGCACATTTAGTATTCACTAGAGTTTAGGGAACGTAAACTGCACATAGATGAAAGGAAGGATGGACACATAAACAGGTCCTATCAATAAGGTCATAAATTTACAAAATGGCCGGTAATTGGCAGTAAAGCTGTTACATGCTGCATGTACGTGATACTAATGCTGCAATGCAGGACCATCTCTGACCTCTGTGCATCTAGGATGTCTGTGTATAGCTGGGGGGTAGGAGGATCATTAATAAGAGGTGTCACCAGGTAGGGTTTTCGCTCTTCTTAAGATGAGCAAAAGAAAGCATTCATTTCATTGTAAATATTCTCCTATATTTCATCCATCTTGACCTGAAGGTAAAGGTTTTTATTCAAGTGTAAATTCAAAATACAGTAGATGATATAATATAAAGCAGTTTACTGCTCAGTTGTCCAGCAGTAAATGGCTTCAAGAATGAACATTACAAAAACGCTTGGTGTGAACCCAGCCTTACACAGGGCACATATAAGGAAGAGGCTTAAAACAGACAAATGGTGGTCAATATAAAAGCAGACTTAGGATCCCAATAATGAAACTGTGATGGTGGAATGACTGGATCAGAGTAGCTCCAAAATAGCAACATGTGTGAGGTGACCCTGGTATACACTGTTTAGCACATACCACAAGTGACCCAATGACAGGTTCATGGGTGTCAAATTCTGACTGATGTGTGTGTAGTGAAGACAATGCCCAGGAACCGACTGGGACTAAAAAGCAGCATTGGAGAAAAACAACGACTAGGCCACATATAATATCCACCTCCAAATTTTCCCTTCGTCACACACCAACACTTTCTAAAATAAAAAAAACATAATAAATGCAACAAGAAAGTAAAAGTGGATTCCCCTTATCACAGGGTCAGGTGTGTTCTCTCTTCATAGACAAGCATCCTCCCTATAAAAGCGAAATTAACCTATAATTCCCATTGTGCCACATAGTGGTCAGACACCTACAATCACGATACTGGTGATAAAAGTCACCCCCCTGACAGTGAACATAGCATGACCAAAACACGAAGCAAAATAATATAAGATTCAGGGAATCACAGGAACTTTTTTTGTCGTTGTACCTTTCTGAGGGGGTTTGTTCTCTCTAACTTTTTTCTCAATCCAGCCTAAAGCGCCATGACGCTTCCCCCCTGCCATTACCTCCCCTGCGAAACTTCCTCAAAACCCCTTTTAGACCCCTACTTTTCCCAAAACACCTTTTCCCTAGCCCCTTACCTTCCCCAAATTCCCAAAATAGTAATAAAGGCCCCTTTTTTCCTTTGCGTATAGTACACATGGACGTGTCACGGTTACGCTGGGCCCCTGTACGGAGACAGGTACCGTGTCCTGGTCCCGGCCGCTGCTGCGCACCCCCTGGTGCCCCTGGCTCTTTCAACCCTGCCCTGGCTCCTTCCCACCCCTGGGCCTCCCCCACCTGTGCTTCCCCCAGCTTCCGGGCACCCTGTGTCCCCCCCGTGCTCCTCTTGGGGACGCGCGGTCACTGCACCACATTTAAGGAGTTGAGTACCTTGGCCTGCCCTGACCCGTAACCTTGGCTACATAAAGGCCCCCTTTCCCTTTATTATGTCGTTCGTTTTTGTCTTCAGACAAAAGCATGGCCCCCCTTTGGGTGCGCATTTTGGGTGTTCTTCTAGTTCATAGTCTATCGGTTCGTTGGACATCTGCCCCTGACCGCCCCGCCCCCTTTTGTAATTGCACTGCAGGCCCATATGTACCCACCCGGATGGGGTTGTTCACCCAGCTAAACTGCATGAGCACCCTTTATCAACCCCAGTGTCCAGCTTCAGGGCCTGCATTCGGTACCCCGCGGGTATTCCATCTTGCTGCGGGGGCCCCGGGGTCCCCGTTCCGGACGTTTTTGGCGTGTGGCCGGAAAATCTTAAGACAGTTAGGGGTTTTTCCCTTTGTGACTGTTTCGTCTTTTTTTGTGGCCCTATTTGTAAGTAAAAACAACCCAAGTAGGTGGAGATAGATAGACCCCAAATTTGGCAGATAGGGTTTTTCTCCTTAAGTAAGTAGGTAGGTATATAAGCCCTCTTATTAAGTAGGTAGGTAGTTATATAGTTCCCCTCATTAAGTAGAAAGGAAGGTATATGGACCCCACAGTAGGTAGTTGGGTATATAGATCCTCCAGTAAGTAGGCTGCGCAATGACGTAATCACATGGTGCGGTCTGTGTCACGGCATCTAGACATCTAAATGGACATGCAGATGGTGGCTACAATCTCTGGGTCTTTGTGACCCAATGATGCAGCTGTGTGGCTCATGGATCCGGTCGCAAGTTTGAAAACCCCGTGAAAATGCTATGATAGTAGGGCAAAAAGACATCGTTGTTACCCCAAACAACTTTTTTTTAATTGATCGGTCCCCGGGTAACATTGAAAATATGTGCCGGAACTCGGAGCCTATAGAGGGGTTCCCAAACACCCCGGTAGGGGAAACAAGAAAGCCCGAGGCCCCGGGCACTGGCAGCAACCGGAAAATTTATTTTGGGCCCGGGAGCCCTCTGGTTTATCCCCCAAAAAACTACGTAGAGAATTGTGAAAAATTTTTAATATTGGCTTATAATATAAAAAGAGTGACCTCACACTAAGGAAACAACACTAAGAAGCCGCAATATGCATGTGGCATTTTCCTGCAATATTTTGTGTCATGACGCTTTTACACCTTTTCTCTACTTATAATTAGTATATTTTTCCCTTGTATTTATTTTTGGATTCCACATTATTTATACCTTGTTCATCTTCCTATGCACTTAGTACATTAAGTTTTTGGTAAGTTTCGTAATGCTGTTTATGTGATTGGGTTGCTTTTACATGAACTTAAATGATATGAATTGAGGGGTTACGAATTAATTTTCATTGTTTATAATAAGAACTTTCTATAAGCCTATATTCTGTACACTAGTAGGGTGCCACTCATTATGAATTATAATGTGGGCACCTGTTACGCAATGGTTTTAAAATAACTGCATTACATGTATTTTTCTTGTGCTTCTAGTTTTACTTATATATATATATTGCACCTTAATTCATTATTTTCAAAAAACTGATTAGCTTTAAACATGAAGGCAAAGGTTAGTAAAGATTATTACCAAATACACTGCTGTTCTGATTTTTGCTCTTCCTTTCAGAGCTAGAGCAGTTCTTATCTCCTGCTTGTGGTACAATCTTCCCCACATTACTGACCATCTCTCTGTACTGTAGTAGCAGTGGCTGGGATGGTCAGGATGGTGACATCACACTGTGCTGTGTCTTAGTAGCACCGAAGATCGTTTATATAGGTTACTGACAAACTCAAATGCTTTAGATCTATGAAGCCTTCTACTCTGCTGCTTAAACCCTTCTACTATCAATGTTCTCCTAATAGACTCTGCTAGGAATAGCAGATCTGATATGCAAGTCACAGCTGTAGACCCATTCACAACCTAAACAGGAGGTGGGAACCTGAAGCTGACTGTGAAGAGCAGTCTCTGTGAAACAGCCTGATAAAATAAAATGTTTTTGTTTTTTTAGCAGGACTTTTTTTGGGGGAAATTTACAATATATAATGCATGACAGCATGAGCGTAATAGGCCTTGTAGCCACCAACCTCTGTCCTTTACCAATAGGCATGTGAGAATGGGAACGTGCTGTTGAAGCTGCATCGGGCATTGTAGATAAGTTCTAGGCGCAAACGCAGGAAAGGTAAGATCCAACCCCCAACCCACACCCCCCCCTCTGAAACGCTCTTTAGGAGATACTATTGGCTGAATCTGTTCAAGTGACTCAGCTGAAGGTGTGACCCTATCAAAAATTACTTTGACTTCCGTACAAGGAAACCCCCTTGGAGTCTTACGAAAGTTCAAGCTGTAGTAGTCATCACTAGTTGTAACAACTGGTCTTGAAAAATAGTTGGTTTTGATGCCAGATTCTTAATACGACCCTCAGGTCTTCAGATGCTGTACAATCCTGGCAGCTGTTCTGTAACCTCATACAAATCTTTTCCCCAGTGATGAGTTAATTTAGGTTTGGCTAAGCAGTCAAAGTTACGAAGAAGCACTTTATTGCCAGGTTTTACAATTCTATAATGAATCTTTACTTTGTATCGTCTCTTGTTGGCAGCATTTGCTTTCAAAGTATTTTCTTAAACAATTTGGTGAATCTCTTTTTTTATTTAGTCTTACATGAATATCACTAGTAAGACAAACTTCTTTCTCAAACATGAGAGTAATTACTGTTTTGAATGAAGTACAATAAAATCATGCAGGAAGGACATAACCTTCTGGATTTTAAGGGATGGTACAACTTTTGTCAATGTTGAGCAACTGTGCCAGTTCTTTTTTTAAAACACAACTTTAAAAACATCTCACACATTTTAGGGTATGTTCACATGGCTTAATTGCGGCATGCATTTTGCCACGCATTTGCGCTTTTCTACGGGCGAAATGCGTGCCCCAATCACGGTAATTCATTGCTCTCATAGAGAACTATGAATTATGCCTTGTCTTCCCTGGCGTATCATACCATTGTATTGTACGCCGGGGGAGAGAAGTGACAGGCCAGCGCCGCTGATAATAGACGTGAAAGGGGCCAGCCAGAGCGTACTTCCAAAACACACAGAGTACTGCACCGCGTACATTACGCGCCCCACAGGGGCGTGACTAGAGAAGCCAGGGCCCCAAAGCAAACTTTTGGATGGGGCCTCCCCCCCCTCGCCCGCCTCCCTGACCACGAACATTTACCAGGACATGCTGTTAGATAATGTACATAATACAAGGGGCAAATACCTCACCATACATATCACCATCATACTGCTACCAAACAAGTCCCACTATACCAAAACCAACATTACCAATAACGCTATTACTTAGGGACCTGATTATACCACCAGAACATGACCACAAAGTGACTGAATAATACCCCTACACTATTACTGATCAGTACACAAAGACCAATAGTACCGCCATATAGAGACCGTATAGTAGTATATACTAGTGTACACAGGCTCTGCAGACTGTATATAACCACCATACGGTGACCATATAGTGGTAGACACCAGTGTACACAGGCTCTGTAGGCTGTATATAACCACCATACAGTGACCATATAGTGGTAGACACCAGTGTACACAGGCTCTGTAGACTGTATATAACCACCATACAGTGACCATATAGTGGTAGACACCAGTGTACACATGCTCTGTAGACTGTATATAACCACCATACAGTGACCATATAGTGGTAGACACCAGTATACACAGGCTCTGTAGACTGTATATAACCACCATACAGTGACCATATAGTGGTAGACACCAGTGTACACAGGCTCTGTAGACATATAAGTCATTACAGTGTAGTTACATCTTGTGACTCACAGGTGACATCTCGTTGACTTTCCCCTTTGTTCTGCATCCGGTCCAAACCGCCATCATGATGACATCTCCCGACCACTTGTCAGTGCAGATTTAGACACAAATATCTTAGAATCCTGACTTTTCCAGCACCTGCCCCCCCTGGCTATAAGGGGTCCATTTAGGCAGGCAGGGTTTAGATAGGATATATGGGGCCCCAAATAGGCAAAGTTTAGGTAGCCAATAGAGTGCCCATATAGGCAGGCAGGGTTTAGGTAGCTATAGGGAGCCATACAGGTAGACAGGGGTTAGGTGGGCTATAGGGGCCATATAGGTAGGGTTTAGGGGAGCTAAAGGGGCCCCATATAAGTAGACAGGCAGGCTTCGGGGGCTATATAGGTAGGCAAGCTTTAGGGGGCTATAGGGGCTATATAGGCAGACAGGCTTCACGGTAGCTATAGGGCTATTTAGGCAGGCAGACTTAGAGCTATAAAGGCAGCCTTTAGGGGGCTATATAGGCAGGCTGGGGGGGTATAAAGGCAGGCTGGGGGGGTATAAAGGCAGGCTGGGGCGTATAAAGGCAGGCTTAGGGCATATACAGGCAGGCGTAGGGGTTATACAGGCAGGCTCATGGGTTACACAGGCAGGCTTCGGGGGTATACGGCAGGCTTAGGGGGTATATAGGCAGGACTAGGGGTATACAGCAGGCTTAGGGGCAGGTAAATTAAGAAATAGTTTACTTACCTCAGTCCACGCTCCCCCGATGCGCCACTCGCTCCGGTCTGCTACTTACCCTGCAGCCTCTGCGCTCAGCACGGGCGGTGCGGTGATGTGACATCACCGCGCGCGCCCACGTGATCAGTGAAAGCCGACATGGGTAGTAGCAGGGCGTAGCGAGTGTCACTCCATTCTGCTACGTCCGGGTAGCGCTACCTCTGAACGCTCGGGTCGGAGCGCCCAGGCGTTCAGAGGCAGTATGCACCGGGCCCCGCAGCTCTGCACCCGCCACAGTGAACTAGTATGTTCACTGCCGGTGGGCCCAGGGGTATAACTACCGGGGTAGCGGACGCGGTAGCGCACGGGACCCGGGGCAACTGCTACGTCTGCTACCCCGGTAGTTACGCCCCTGGCGCCACAGTATGCCATGTGAACATACCCTTAAAGATCTTGCAAAAACAAGTTACTTTGCAATATGTGTCCGTGAACAGTGCCCTACCCATTCTTAGATATCCCCTCTTGTATGGGCTGCATCAGCTCGCTATAGCTACAGACCTGTTCAATCTCTAATGATAGGCTGGCAGTGCTGGTTGCTATAGTGTGTAAAAATAACAGACTTTGTTAGGTGTTGGTTTACAGGATCTTTTTTTTTTTTTTTTTGCAGATATCACGTTATCTATTTAGTTTCAGAACATCCCAAACTATGCAGCAGCAGTAAATGTCAGAAATATTTAACAGCTTGCAGTTCAGACACACACGTATAATTTTCGTGCACCATCTTGGTTGCACAGCACACTGAAATGAGAGAACTGCCCCAGATGTTAAACTCGGGGTCAGTGGCCTGAATCTGGCCTATCATGCCATTTTTTGGCCTTCTAGAGTTTAAACACAGAAAGCAGGGATAGACAAAGTCCGGATGCAGATAAAACAGCTCTTTGCTTTCCCTGATGCAGCCAGTGCTTGGCAGAGGTGGTGGCACCAGCGCCATCTTGAATTCAGAGCTCCGCTGACCACCTCCACATTGCTCTGTTCAGCAATTTACAGGCAGTGACATAGCTCTGACATCATTACCCAGGTACTCGAGCCACCCTCAAAAGTAGGAAGCTATTTGCTAAAGGGATGGAAAGAACATCTTGGTCTTTTTCTGACCACATGGCAAACCTTGACCCCTTGAAGACAGCCAAAATGCTGATGTGGCCCTTGGTGGAAATTATCCTTTTTTGATTTTTGCTGTTGCTGCTTTTTTTCTTTTGTACCTTGGGTTTAATGAGTTTGATACCACTGGTCTAGAAAGAGCTTCAGCTACAATGTTTTGTGTCCTAGTTTGTATTTCAAAGTGAAGTAGTCATTGAACAAATTGGATTATCTGACCCTGAACACTCTACTTAAGAGCTAAAAGTTCTAATATATACACTGAATATTTTTAGCTACACTGAGATCTAAATTAATACAAGCTGCAAGCAGGAGTCATGGGTATTTCCCTTGAAGGAAGCATAACTTATTGTAACTGTCATCAACATGTAGAATGTACGCACAGGACAGGGCAGGGGTCTCGGTAAGCCTTTTCATGAGTTGCCGAAAAGCATCCACAGTGCAATGTAAAGTTTTTACATTGTAGTTATTGGCATGGGCTTCTTTTCTTGTAATTTTGAAGCAGCCCACAACCAAAGGGTGGTTAAAGCCACAAAACCCTACTACCATAGTCCAGGCAAGTTGGTGGGACATGATAGTTTCATACCTGCACCCATATGTGCTTCTTCTCAATCTGCAGGAACATAAAAAAGTGACTGAAAAATGTGTAGTATTTATTGCATTATTGAATAAAAATTAATGTTGCGCTAAATGGTAACAGATTACTTGTCACAGTGACCATGCTATCTGATCTGCTGGTAGCATGTTATAGAGCAGGAACAGCTGAGCAGATTGATATATAGTTTTATTTTATTCATTTAGATCACTGTTTTTTTGGGGTTAATGAGTCCAGTGGGCAGTCTTATCTGTGCTTGACCGCTATACACACTGATACAAGGTTGACTGTCAATCACTAATAAGACCACCCACTGGACTCCTTAACCCAGAATAAGCAGGGATTTATTTGAATAAATACAATACTGAATCTTTCTCCACAGAGGAATATATTAATCTGCTCAGCTGTTCCTGCGCTATAACAAACTGCCAGCAAATTAGATAGCATGTTCAATGTGACAGGTTCCCTTAAAGCTCAGTAATTAGGCAAAACACCTATTTATTACACAAATAGCAATAACATTCTAATACAATATTAAAAAGGAATGCTAGAAACAAGCTCTGCACAATAAAGTATACTAAAGCAGACTGGTGTAAGCAGCTTGTTTTTAGCATTCCTTTTTAATATCGTTTTTATGTGAGTGTTGCTGCTATGTGTCTAATAAATAGATGTTATTTATCTTTTTTGCTTTATTACTTTGCTAAAGTAATCTGCTACAACACTACATTGATTTGTATCCAATAGCACCATTTTGAACCTTACACATTTTCTAGGCTTACAATAGCCGTTATTTATTGTTTCTAAACGGATATTACCTTAGTGCAAGAAAATTGGATCAGTGGAATTAGCTACTACTATTGGACATCTATAATGTTGTTGATCTCTTATAGTGAGTTGTACCACAATTCAGTATAACTCCAAAAGGTGAGAATTTAGAGCACTGGTTTATACACGTTTAGTACGTTAATACATTATTAACATGCTCTTTGCTTTTCTTCTCTTTTTCTACAGCACTTAACAATGAATAATCTGCAGAAGCAGTGATCACATTTATAATGCCAACTGCGCCAGAATTCTGTCGTAATTAGCTCCAAAATACTGGTGTTTATGTTTTACACCACATTTATTATGTGTTTTAGACACTAACGTGTCTTATCCAATAAAAGAGGTGTGACCTTGGTACTTTGTGGAAAGAAGGTGAGGTTTAACATGCAATGCTATGTGCCAAGAAAGAAAGGGTGGTGCCAAAATTTTGACACAATTAATGGCATGAAGTAATCCAAATGGAGGTGTAAACTTAGACTAAACAGTCTAAACATGTGCCAGATTTGTTAAGACTATGATAAATGTGTCGCATTTTAAGACTGTTTAGTCTAACTTTACACTAAGGCTATGTTCACACGTCTTATTCAGGGCTTAATTGCGGGAGGGATTTCGCCGCAATTACGCCGTGTGCTCGGAAGCATTCATTATCCATGGCGCGTATGACCCCGTGAATAATTGGAGGTCCCTTGATGTGTAGAGTGCAGACAAAAAGGCATGTGAGAAAAGGTGAATGCATAGACAAGTATTTTACTTCAAGCAAGGTTCTGCACAACATAATCTATTTCGGTCACAAAAATTCTATTTCCATACAACACTTGAACATCCCCTCGCAACAGGAAGAACTTTCTTAATTTTGGTCCCATAAAACCAGACTATTCATGCAGTAATTGTTTGCAATATATCCCATTGAAATCTGATAGTGGATTTCTTCATACTGAATAAGTGTTGGGCTAGCCATGAGTAAGTACTTGACAACAAGCATTGAGGCCTACTGGGGTACTTGAATTTCCTCACTTTTACCCATCACTTACTTTCCATCTCCATGACTGCACATTACACATACTTAAGTAACAGAAAGAGCTTGAGCAGTCAGAGGACAGGATGGGCAAAGTATTTCACCGTGGGCAGCAAAGCACCATGCCTCGGCTTACCTGCCCCACACCATTTACAGTGAAGAGCAGTACCTGCAAACTTGATAGATGGTGGTGACTTCCCCATTTTTTTTGAGAGGTGGCCCATGATGTTTGGGAGCTAAACTCATGACTTGTCTTCTCTATTTTCCAGCGAGATAGTGTCACAGAAGCCTTCTTTTAAAAGTACGTTTCGTCAACTAGTATGCATAGCCAGCAGCAAGAGCAGTCCCCTAAATATATCCCTTAGAGATTCCCAATTAAATTTAATGAGTTACTGTTCCAAACCCCAGAAGAAACTTGCAATGTACTATTTCCTCAAATTCCAGCATTCCACTAACAAGTAGTACTCTCTTAACTTTCCCAGGAAAAGTGGTTGGTTTGTTGAGTGAGCACAAGCTAGAGGCAAAAGCAGGTAACCAAAAATCTACAGGCCAATGCAGGTCAACTTTGCACAGCATCTCAATAATGATCCAGGAGTTCCCCACAACAACAAGCAGCAGCTTCTAGAACTCCTGTAGATGTGGAAAAACAGCTGCAAAAAATGTTTCCGTGAAATAAGTGTTAATAATGTATTTTTATCAAGTAATCAAATATGCTAAGTTAATAAACAAAAGATAAATCTAAATCAATTTTTAATATTTGGGTGTGACCACTCCTTTGGCCTTCAAAACAGCATCTTCTTTTACCTAGATACACACTTCACACAGTTTTCTGAAGAATACACGGGCGAAGGGAGGTTGTTTTCGAAAATATTGGTAGAAAGAAACTAGGGATGAGGGATATTATTGCCAAAAGTTGAAATCGCAACTGGTTTTTTATGCTTATCGTAAATATTCCGATCACAACGATAGTTTAGGTGACAATCTTCCATACCTTTATATTTTTATATTTTTGAACAAAGAGCGAACGCAGGTGGTAAGCGAGCAAAGAGGGGTGTAAGACAGTGAGGATGATGATAGTAAGGTGCTCCTTACAGTGCTGGCGACAACACTTCAGCCAGCGTAATAATCGTCGGTTTGCAGACCGTCAGCCTGTCATTGGCCAGTCAAAACAAAATGGTGGTATCAAATACTCCTTTTTTACGGCCCTTTTTTAATCGTGGGCAGACAGGTTTAAGGGTCCATCTGCGTTCATCAGTACAAGGTATGAGTCAATGTTCCAGTTCAACTAAATGTTGGTTCAAAACTACTTTCTTCTGGCACTTTTTAATCTGTGGGTCAATGCAGGTTTTGAGGGGTCATGCTGCAGTACATGGACAGGGATAGTCAATGTCCAGTTCAACTGAAAATTGATGGTTCAAATAATTCTGCCTTCTGACACATTTTTAATTGTATGATCTGCAGGCTTAAGGGTCATAACTGTGGTACAGGACAGGATAGTGAATAGGCTGTGAACTTTTTTTTTTCCTGTGCGACTTTTATAATCATCTTTTCCTTGCCTAAGATGTAGCACACTTATCCAGATTACTGTTGTGGATTTTAATTCCTGCTTCTCATCTCCGCCCCTGTTATGGGTGTAAAGAATGAAGCTGTTTTTTCCTCTCCCATAGAGTTAAATGTTCATCGGGCGATAATCTGGTAATTGACTATCGACTATCGCATGATATTTGCCGATATCGACTATCGTCTCGATAGTTGGAACACAATCGCTCATCACTAGAAGTACCACAGATCTTCTATGGTATGTAGGCTGCTGCTTGAATTCTTCTGTCTTTCAACCATAATCCCAGACAGACTATCATCAATTAAAATTACTGTAGAAAAAGTTTGGCTACAAAAAGCATTTCTCTCTATGGCCTACTATTTGGTGCATGATAGTTCATATATATTAAATAAGGGCTACTACATTTTTCGGTGAAAAAAACACCTAAAAATGTCAAAGCCCGACTTCTGACATGTCTCCCCTTTGTGTTTTGTATATTGATAAAAAGAAGCAATTAACAACCACATTTTTTTACACACCTGTCTAAAAAACGTTTGCACTATTTTCCCTCTTTACTGTATATGTTAGTAATATCCAAAGTATAAATTAAAGAATTTTGCAGTTTTTCCACTGAAAAAATGTCTCTGACGTTTCTCCCTTCCAGCTAATCTTCTGGCCACTGCCTGGTGTCATACAAAGTCTGGCCTTGCTAACAAGATGTACTGTAGGTAGGTAGTGTTGAATTTGTCATTACTGCTTCCTACCACTGCAGGCCCGGACTGCCCATAGGGCAAACCGGGCATTTGCCCGGCGGGCCGCTGGGGTCCGGGCTGCAGTGCCCGTTCGAGTGCCCTGCCGAGGGGGCCGTTGTTTCCCCCCCGGTGGGCCCCGACTGCCGGCGCACACGCACAGGGGCCGCAACGGTCGCATCTGCGACCTTACCCCTGTTGGCAGAAGGACGATGACAGGCCCCCCTCGCTGCACGTCCGGTTCACCACACAGCCATGCAGCCATCACGGGGAGCGAGGCCGGCCGGCCTTCACCGCCGCGGTGCAGGCAGCAAGCCGAGGCTGATCAGCGGGATCTACTGAATCCTGTCTGTCAGCTCCAGGAGGCCGCATGGCAGGCGCGCGATGTGATGTACGTCATTGCGCGCCTGCTCCGCAGGCCCGCACCCGGGAGTGAGCGGCGGCACTGGATAGGGAATTCGGAGAAGAGAAAGGCAGAGACTTCAGGTAAGTATTGGTTTAGTTACCTTTTTTTTTTTAAACTACCTATCCCTGCCTGCATAACCTATATACTGCCCCCAACTGCCCTGCATACCTATATACTCGCCCCCTGCCTACCTAATAACCTGCCCCAATACTGCCCTGCATACCTATAGTACTGCCTCCATACAGCCTAGCTGCATACGTAAATACTCCCCATACTACCCTGCAGGCTATATACTGCCCTGCTACCTATATACTGTCCCCCATACTGCCCTGCATACTATATTACTGCCCAATACTGTCCCTTCCATACCTATAAACCCCCCATACCAAACTACCCTGCATACCTATCATACTGCCCCCATACTGCCCTGCATACCTATATACTGGCCCCATACTGCCCTGCATACCTATATACTGCCCCATACTACCCTGCATACCTATATACTGCCCCATATCCTAACCCTGCCAGCTATATAACTCTGCCCATACTGCCCTGCCGTGCTAAATATCTGCCCTGCCTGGCTATATACTGCCCCATACTGCCCGCCCTGGTTATATACTCTGCCCTGCCAGGCTATATACTGCGCCCATACTGGCCTCCCTGGCAATATACTGCCCTGCTGCCTACCTAAATACTTGCCCTGCCTGCAACAACTATAATACTGCGCCATACTGCCCTGCCTGCATACCTTTATTCTGCCCCTACCTATATTTAGCCCTGCCTACCTACCTATAAACAGCCCTGCCTACCTATAGTATCAGCCCTGCCTGCCCATATAATGGCCCTGCCTTGGCTATATACTTCCCCTTCCTGCCCTATATACTGCCCTGCCAACCTATAAGTGGCCCGTCTGCCTATATACTACTACTGGTCCCATGCCTTACTTATAACTGGCCCTCGCCTACCTATATACTGGGCCCTGCCCCCCCCCTGCCTATATACTATGGCCCTCCGCCTACCTATAAGTGGCCTTGTCTGCCCTATATACGCCTAACCTGGCTACATAGTGGTCCTGCCTGCCTATATTCTGGCCCTGCCTGGCTATATACTGACTGCCCTGCTTTGCCTACATAATGGCCCAGCCTGGCTACTTACAGTGCCCTGGCCCTACCTGCTAATTACTGGCCCTGACCTGGCAATTACTGAGGGCAGCCCTAGCTAACCTGGCTAATTACTGGGGCCGCAGCCCCAGCTACCTGGCTAGTTACGGGGGGTAGGCCCTGTATAGCTGCCAAATTAATGGAGGACGGCCGTGTTTAACCTACCCAATGGTGGTCTAACTCTTTACTCTTGACACTTATCAGCCATTTTTTTTCATTTCGAATTTTTATGTCTATAACATACGCTGGTTTGGGAATTGATAGGAAAGTGCTGGAATAGAGAGGAGCCAAGATGTAGTTGTGGTAAAATTTTACAGGGACGAGGTAGTGACCACTAGAAGGGGACACTGCATGCTCTACTGGACTGAGAAAAATGGAAGGGAACAACTCACCAGGGAGACATCATGGAGGTTGGGCCAAACAGAATGAAAAGGAGAAAAGACGAACTCCATCAGAGGATGACGTCTCCTGTGAGCCCCTGCTGTCAGGGGTCATTTTACTTCTTGTTGAATCATGCTGTATTCTGTGATTGTAACCTACTACTGGTGATGTGATTGGTGGGGTTGTAGGGTTTATGCGGGTGTTTATGTAAGTGGTCATGTGGCTTGTCCTATTGTAAAGCAAGCGCACCCGAAAACCCCCCCGCCTCCCCCTGTGATGAGGGTTTTCTCTGCAACACTTTCTTGCTTGTAATTAGGGGGCTGCTCACAACAGACGGTTAATGGGGTGCATTTTTGATGTCTTTTTTTTGTGCCAGAAATGTACTGCATTAACTTTTCTGGTTCTGTTCTGGCCTTTCTGCATAAAAACACAAAACCAAAAAAACATCAAAAAGGCACCAAAAATACTCTGGTAAAGCAGCTTTATAGTGGTAGTTTTATTTTAGAAAGTGGCGAGGTGCGAGAACAAGGGAAATTTTGTAAGCGGATATTGTATGTGGGCTGGTGGGGGCTTAGTGCCAGGGCTGATTTTTATTCCAAGTCCAGCCCTGTTCCACTGTACTCATCTATTCGCCATGTGACAACTTTTGGGTGTTAAACCACATCCAGTGGCAATGAAAGTATATTACTGTTAAAGATGTACCACATTCTATGGAGAGAACTGGAAAGAGCGGTGTAACCAAAAAGGAGTAAATAAATACAGTCCACATAGATTGTAAGCTCTTGTGAGCAGGGCTCTTACACTAGTTTTGTAATCTATTAAAAGGTTGTTACTATGCAGTGTCTAAATTATGTCCTTTGTGAAGCCGGTACCATTTGCATTGTAAAGTGTTGCTGAATAAGTTGTCCTTATATAAATAAAGATTATTATGATTGCAGCTCTAATGCACAGCTCAACCAGCACCAGATCCTTTGTAATGGAGCTCAGGGCTGGCTGTCAACATTTCATAAAAACTCTTTAACAGTATCATCTACTTCTTGTCAGTGGTGTGCAGAGTATAAAGCAGACAGGTCAGCCAAGTTGGTTTGTGTAATTTAAAATTCCCTTTATCCATGCAAGTTTTTGGTCCTATTGCTAAGAAAAGCAGAGCAGTTGTTTTCACTCTGTCTAAAATAGAGACAGCACAAAATTAGAGGAGACAGCGAAAATAAGCACCACATTTATTACAGTTGTGCAAGCTGTGTGATAGATTTTGCACTTCTTAACAGATATCAAAACACTTTTTTTGCCACTTCTTGCTTGGTTTACAATTTGTGACAGAATGGAGGTACATGGCATAGAAACATATGGCGGATTTTTTAACCCCAATTATTTAAGCCCCACTTTCCAAACATTTTATAGACTGAATGGGGGGAGGTAAAAGGGTCTAAAATATATGATAAATGGGACTTCTAGCAAATAGGCCACTCTTTAAGTAGCTTGAGACAGCTCTAATGCATTTTGTGTGCTTGCATTTTGCTTGCTTTATTGTACCATTAAGAAATTACTATTTAGACAATTGCCCAATACATTCTGAAAGGCAAATGTGGGACCTTCCTTTTAAACAGGTGTTCTTAATCGTTTTTGTTCCATTGACCCCTTTGCCAGTAAGGTGAAAACCAGGGACACCTTTTCAGAATGTAGCATCAGATAGTTGTATGATACTGATTGTAGCCACTGCATCTAGAGACAAGGTATATATTACAGTTGGTTCCCACTGCAGGTTCAGAAGCTGTATCTGCAACACCTGAGTGCCAAACATGTACGGCAGCCCGAAGACTTGCCAACTCTTCCTGGAGCCTGGGAAGGGCTCTCCTTTTTCAGTAGTTTCCCAGATGTTCCAAGAGAGCTGCCATGTCGGTAATAAGCTGATTTTTTTCAATTCAAGGAAATCTTTCTATGTACCCCTGGTAAGGAGCTAAAATTTTAAAGAGTTATCCACTCTTACAGCATTGATTGAGCCTTCGGCCATCAATTTGAGATCTACTGGGGTTACCTCCTTTGACACCTGCAAATCAGTGGTTTAAAGGAGCTGTGGAACTCATGTGGGCATTGCAGCCACTTGAATGCTTCCATGGCTCGTACCTGAGACCGTACTTGTAGTAGAAACACTATAAGTTACCTGAGCTTTGTCTCATTGTCCTATTAGTATCTTGTTACTCTGCTATTGAAAGTATGGCAATTACAAATACAAGCCGAGGTAAACATAGAAGAGGAGACAGCACTCAGCTGAGCGCTGCCGCCCCTTTAATTAGCTGACTGATGGGGGTGCCGGGAGTTGGACCCCCACAGATCTAATACTGATGGCCTGCTCTGCTGATAGAGCGTCAATTATTTGAAGCTTGATAATTCTGTCAAATGACAGCACGGTGCCGTTGAAGTGAATATAACCATTACGCATACAAAGCCACCGAAGGCTGCAGGGATTAAAGAAAAGCATTAGCTTGTGTAACCATCTAAATTGTGAGACTGGTAAGTTTATATCCAACATCAAATCAATAGCTAAAAAATCAAACACTCTCTCTATTTAGAATATGAAAAGAGGCTTTTCAAAAGAGCCTGTGAATTAATAAGCAGGGGCGTGCTGGAGCATCAGGACAAGAGGTGACTATTTGCAATTTATCCCTTGATATAACATGTATTGAGCCGATCATTACAACATGCTGAGCTCCACATCTGCTCGGACCAAGTCCCTAAAGGATGTTATTAGCAGACAGATTTATTTCTCCAGAATGAAAGAAAATATTAGAATCACAAACTAGCAGATTCCATTGATGATCTGAGCTGTATGAGGCGCAGAGTTTCCTTAAATTATGAAAATAAGGTAACGCGGCTGTTACTACAACTACTACTAATTACCAACATCATCTCAGTAATGACAATAGTAATTGCAACAACAATTATATTATCCCAGCAAAAAGGACAGCATATAAATAATGATAATAAATAAATTATAGCTACTAGAGGAAATCAATTCATGTTTTTTGGGCTCCGTTCACATTTACATTGTGGCTTCTGTTTGTACTGAAAACTCTGAGCTCCGCTCAATCCGTCAGACACCAGTGGAGCCCAGCACACATCACTGTCTGTCACAGTTCCATAGTGGTGTCTGTAGTTTTAAAAGAAAGAGTAGAACTAGTGAAAATCTGGCAGAAGTTTGAGAAAGACAACACAAGTGTGTACAGAGGTGAAGAAAGGTAAACATTACTGGTCATTACTAAACAGGATAGGAAGACAACACAGTGCCTCATGGGAAACTGCGATTGTTCAAAATCAGAATTCTATATTGTGTCAGAAAAGCATGCACATTGAATTTAGGATCTATGTATAGGTTTGCAATAAGCTGCCAGCAGAAATCTGTGGGCTCATACTGTACTTATCATTGTGCATGCCGCAGCCACTGTCATGAACTGCAATCATGCCTGTGCCTCTGCTGTGGCCATTGCATTATACTTACCTATCCCGGCTCCTGTCTCCACTGCGTCGGTTCAAATGGCGGTGTCCGCCGGAAGCACGTCACACAGGCTCTCCAGTCCTGCTCAGTCTCGTACTCATCTTCTGTGGCTTCCTGTGCATGCACGAGCACCCTCTATTACTGTCAGACAGTATCTAATTACCTGCAATTCCCTGTGACTTCTGTTTGCATATAAGGAACTTCCTGCCCTTGCCCCAGTGTCAGTTCGTTGTTGTCTTATTGACCCCTGCCTGCTGTGTTGCTGCTGATTACCTGCGCGTTACCAGTACACTAGTTGTACCCGTTACCTGTATCCGTTATCTGCTGAACACCTGCTGCTGCACCAGCCCGCTATATACCTGTTGTTTACCTGTTGCTGTGCCAAGACAGCTACTGTCCTGGGACTGCGCTACCCACCTATGGCTACACCTGTGTTGTTTTGTTATCCATATCTACACCTGCTATCCTGTCCGGCACTTCGGCCACCTCTGCGAGTTAAACCATCTACACTTGCAGGGGCCCAGAGGATCCACCATGTACCGACGATCGATGGGTCATTGTTTACTGACATCGCCAGATCATGACAGTACTATAACAGTCGAAGGTACTGTATATGGGATGACGGGATATTAAGACACATCCCTAACAATCAGTTCTGACAATGTTTGCCTGACACCCTGTTGTTTATTTATACAATTCCAGACAAAACAACAGAGGAAGAGTTCTGAGAAGATGGCCGGAATTGTTATTTTATAGGGATATAAGTTTTTACTAAAATAGATATGTAAGAAGAAATGAGGCTTTTCGTGTTTTTTTCTGACATCTGACAATCCCTAGCAAACGTTTCAAATACCTACCTTTCATTCAGTCCCAGTCAGATAGATCTTCTGGTCACAAAGGACCCCCTTACTGCTGTGATCTCAGGGGCCAATTTATGAAGTCATTCATGTCAGTACTCTGGTTGTATTTGTTGAAAATTGGGGAGAGCTTAGCTTTGTCAAATATTTACTAAAATTTATGGCAGAAAGTAGCATAAATTATGACAGAAATCCACTCCAGGTTGAAGGTGGCACAGGTTTTTGGTCAGTTGTATGAACACTTAAGGATGTGCCAAATGTATTAAACTTTTTTGGAGCATTTTAGAATGTTTTTTTTTGGGGGGAAAGGGTACTATAGACACTAATAGAACAAACATAGTCCTATCTGGAACATATCTTCTCTTTTTGCCAGCAGTACACACGTTCTGTGTGGGACATAAAAGCATGGACAAAAAATGTGGTATCCATCATGATAACTTTTTTCCTGATACTCTGACAGATACTGCAATCTAGGGAATAACACAGTGTGAACCTAACCTTATTCCTGTACACTTTTCATTAAAACTGGTGTATTTAAAGCCAGTCTAAATAAATTCCACCCTCAGACTAGACAGTGTGAAGTCTTCATAGCCCTTGAACTGTTTTTCATTACTTAATGTTACAGCCACAAACTTAAATGTATTTCATTGATATGTTATATAATAGAGCAACACAACGTAGCATTTGTGGAGTGTAAAGGAAATTATAAGTGCCTTTCCAAATGTTTTCAAATTAAAACACTGAAAAGTGTGGTGTGTAGAGATGGGCAAATTTCTCAAAAAGTTGGAATCGTGGACTCGCTGAGTTCTCCGACAAAATTTGTTTCGGTCCGAAATTACTGTCGGGACAAATCGCATTAAAAAAACAGCTATTTCCAGGCTGCACAAAGCCTGCAGGGTTGCTGCATGAACGTTGTGCCATCTTAAAATATGCAGAGGGAAGCTTAGTTTGGTCTTCAAACAATGTTGTGTTTTGCATGTGCACGGACGCTCGTGCGAACCACTGGTCCTTGTCGCAGGCGAGCCCCGTGCCCCTGCTCACCAGCGGAGCCCCGACCCGCACGTCGGGTTCGGGGTTCCGCTCGTGTCCCTGTCCCAGCCGGCGTTCCCTTACCCGGGCCCCAGCTCCTGCTCGGGCCTGTCTTCAGTTCCCGGCGCTTTTCTCCGCCCCTAGGGTGCGCGCGAGCCCAGCTGTTTGAAATTTAAAGGGGCAGTGGCCGGTAATTGGTAAAATGCCGGGCACTGCTCCTATTTAAGTCCGGCCTCTTCCTGCAGGCCCTCGCCGGATCCTTGGGTATATTCCCATGGGGGAAAGTGTTCCAGAGCGTTCCTGCCCTTGCCTTTAACGGTACCGACTCTCTGCTTACGTTTACCGTCTACAACCTTGCCGTCTGCCCTGACCCCCTGCTTGTCAAACCGTCTACGAACCAGAGCCGCCTGTCCTGACCTCCTGCCTGTCCCGACTTCGAGCCGCCGGGCCGATCCTGTACCTTGCCTTGGCCGCCACCGCAGGAGAGCCCCGATTTGGTAGTGACCTGGTGGACTCCCGCCGCAGCAAGACCATCCCGCTTTGCGGCGGGCTCTGGTGAATACCGGGACCCACTTAGATTCCACTCCCTGGTGTGGGCTTACGTCATCTCCTGCGGTGGTCCAGTGGATCCACCTCCTGACCGTAACAGTAGGATCCGGCCATGGATCCCGCCAAGGTGCCGTTACCCAGACTGGCGGATCTGACGACCGTTGTTGCTCCCAGTCTCAGCAATCGGTCAAACAGGCGCCAGCAACTCCTCATATATCACCATGTTGCAGCAACTCGTCACCGTCCAGCAGCAGCAGCCTTCGCCAGCTCCAGCGGTTGTTCCTGCCTCTACGGTTCCGGTGGCTCTGAGGGGTCCCAAGCTTCGCCTGTCGCTCCCGTCCAAGTTCGACGGAGACCCGAAATTCTGCAGGGGGATCATCACCCAGTGCTCTATGCACGTGGAGCTGATGACCGATCAGTTCCTGTCTGAACGTGCGAAGGTGGCGTTCGTGGTCAGCCTCCTCTCCGGGAAGGCCCTGGCATGGGCGACACCCCTGTGGGACAGAGACGATCCAGTGACGGCGGATCTACAGTCGTTCCTCAGTGAGTTCCGCAACGTCTTCGAGGAACCAGCCTGTGCATCCTCCACTGAGACAGCCCTCCTAAACCTACGCCAGGGGGATCTGTCTGTAGGAGACTACGCGGTACAATTCCGTACTCTGGCCTCTGAACTGTCATGGAACGAGGCCGCTCTGTGTGCTACCTTCAAGAAAGGGCTCTCTAGCCGAGTTAAAGACGTCTTGGCCGCTAGAGACCTTCCATCTTCCCTCAGCGACTTGATCCGGTTAGCTACCCGCATTGATGTACGCTTCCTTGAACGGGAGGAAGAACTTTGGCAAGAGCGTCAGTCAGCCCAACCGCACCGGTTTCCTCGCCTGGCACCGGTGTTCCAGAGGTCTCCTGCGCCACAGTCGCCAACCTCCACCGAGGAGCCCATGCAAATTGATCGGGTTGGGTCTCCCTGAAAAAAGAGTTGGCCAGGTCGGCAAAGGAACTTGTCCCTTTTAAACTGTGGCAGCCCAGAGCATTTTCAGAGGAATTGCCCCAAGCGTCCCAAGCCTGCGGGAAACTTCCGCACCTAGGATCTGTGGGAGAGGCATTCCTAGGTGCAACCTCCTCCTCTCCACGCCTGTTGATGCCTGTGCAGGTCGTGTCAGAGACGGGCATCACGCCAGGAACTTCATACACCAGTCTCTAGTGAAGCAGTATCGGCTTCCGGTGATAATTCCTGGAGAAGCCGCTGGTCATCTCGTCCGTCAGCGGGGAGCTACTTAGCGACACCATCCAGTTGGTCACAAAGCCACTGTCCCTCCACGTGGGGGCGCTGCATAAGGAAGAAATCTCCTTCTACGTGTTGCCTCGCTCCTCGTCGGCGGATCTCCTCGGACTCCCATGGCTGCGGCTCCACTCCCCTACCCCGGGAAACTGGTCTACTGGAGAGGTGATTCGTTGGGGTCCCCAACTGTCGGGGGCGCTGTTTGGTGGCACCTCGCCCGGTGCTTTCCTGCCTCAGCTCAACCCTCCAGGAGCCGCTGCCCGGGTGCTGCCGCCCAAATTACCTGGAGTACGCCGATGTGTTCTCTGAGAGACAAGCCGAGAGTCTGCCTCCGCATCGTCCATACGATTGCCCAATCGACTTATTGCCAGGCACCAGTCCTCCCCGAGGCCGAGTCTACCCACTGTCGGTTCCTGAGACCCAAGCCATGTCTGAGTACATCCAGGAGAATCTCAGGAGAGGGTTCATCCGAAAGTCCACGTCCCCCGCGGGTGCGAGGTTCCTTTTTGTAAAGAAGAAGGACGGTACCTTACGGCCCTGCATAGACTACCGGGGTTTGAACAAGATCACGGTGAAGAACCGTTACCCACTGCCGTTGATCACGGAACTGTTTGACCGCCTGCAGGGCGCAAAGATCTTCTCTAAGTTGGATCTGAGAGGGGCCTACAACTTGGTCCGAATTCGCAAGGGCGATGAATGGAAGACGGCCTTCAAAACCAGGGACGGGCACTTTGAGTACCTGGTGATGCCCTTCGGACTGTGCAATGCTCCCGCCGTCTTTCAGGAGCTAGTGAATGACGTCTTCAGGGACCTCCTCCACAACAGCGTGGTGGTCTACTTTGATGACATCCTGGTGTTCTCTCCTGACCTCGAGACCCACCGCAGCCATGTTCGTCAGGTACTGAGATGTCTCCGGGAAAACCACCTGTACGCCAAGTTTGGAGAAGTGATCTTCCATCAGACCAGCCTTCCCCATTTTTGGGGTACGTCATCTACGACCAAGGCCTACGGATGGATCCAGAAAAAACTGTCTGCCGTGTTGCAGTGGCCACGCCCAGTCGGGCTACGGGCTATCCAGCGATTCTTGGGCTTCTGCAACTACTATCGCCAGTTCATCCCTCACTTCTCTATGTTGGTGGCCCCGATAGTAGCTCTCACCAAGAAACAGGCCAATCCACGCAGCTGGCCGGTCGAGGCCGAGGAGGCATTTTTGAAGCTCAAATCCGCCTTCTCTACCCTCTATCCTTGAAACGCCGGGATTTCTACGAAACCCTTCACACTGGAGGTAGATGCCTCCTCTGTCGGAGGGCAAAAAGGGCCCACGGGTAAGACTGTAACGTGCGGCTTCTTCTCCAAGACCCTCTCATCTGCCGAGAGGAATTACACGATTGGCGACCGGGAGCTACTAGCCATAAAATTGTGCTGGAGGAATGGCGTTATCTGCTGGGGGGCCCCCGTTTTCCCATCCGTATCTATTCGACCAAAAAGAACCTCCAAAAATCTGCAAACGGCCTCAGCGACTTAACCACGCCAGGCTAGGTGGTCGCTCATCTTCTCACGGTTCGATTTTCAGATCCAGCGGAGAAGAATGTGAGAGCTGACGCCCTCTCCCGTGCCTCCGACGTGGTGGGTGAGGATACTTCTCCTGAGCAACAAAACCCCACCAGAGTGCCTCATCTGGCAGCGCCAGTGGACCTCCGGAAGGTTCCCCCGGGGGAAGGACTTATGTGCGACCGCAAGACGTATCTTAAAATGGGGACATTGCCATTGGTGGCTGGCCATCCCGGCGCCCAAAGGGCCCTTTTCACCTGATATCCCGGTTCTATTGGTGGCCTGAGCGTGAAAGGGACGTTAAGGACTTCGTTTCGTCTTGTGACTCCTGTGCCCGCAACAAGACGCCACGTCACAAGCCGGCAGGCCTACTTCAGCCACTCCCCATTCCAAACCTCAACCCTTGGCCCAAACATTTCCATGGACTTCGTAACAAGACCTCCCTCCGTCGTCTGGCAACACCATTATTTGGGTGATAAGGACCGCTTCTCCAAGATGGGCATTTCGTCCCGTTCCAGGTCTGCCATTTTCCTCCCGCCTGGCCGAGCTATTCTTCCTTAAATGTGTTCCGGCTGCATGGACTCCCTCAGAAATTGTCTCAGACTGGGGAGTTCAATTTGTCTCCAAGTTTTGGCGAGCCCTGTGCAATCAACTTCAGGTAAAGCTCGACTTCTCCTCCGCCTTCACCCACAGACGAACGGCCGGGTGGAGAGGGTCAACCAGTCCTGGGATGTTACTTTCGCCACTTCGTCTCGCACGTCAAGATGATTGGTCCAACTTGCTGCCATGGGCGGAGTTTTCGTAAAAACTCCTTGAGTCCGAGTCCGCAGGACTCTCTCCCTTCTACATCGTATATGGCCTGCATCCCCGCCCTCCTCCCCCCCCCCTGGCAACCTCCTCTGAGGTTCCGGCGGCGGACGCACTGGTTCAAGACATGAAGACCATCTGGTCCCAAACCCGTCAGTCGCTGCTCCGCGCTTCCGAACGCATGAATACCCAAGCAGATAAAAGAAGAATGCCTCCTCCGGTCTTCTCCCCAGGCGACAAGGTGTGGCTCTCGTCGAGATATGTCCGTCTAAAGATGCCTTCACATAAACTGGGACCCCGTTTTCTGGGACCCTTTGAGGTCATCAGCCGCATCAACCCGGTGTCATAAAAAACTCGGCTCCCTCCTCGATGAGAATCCCCAACTCGTTTCACGTTCCTTTCTGAAACCCCTGGTCCTTAATCTTTTTTTTCCCAGAAGGACGTTCATCCTCCGTCTGTGGCTGATGCGCCCAATGTCTTCGAGGTCAAAGAAATTCTGGGCATGAGGAGAACTAGGGGAAAGCGATACTTCCTGGTGGACTGGAAGGGGTTCGGCACCAAAGAGATGTCCTGGGAGCCGGAGGAGAACATCCTGAACCGTAGCCATATCCAGAGATTTCTCCCAATCCGTAAGGGAGGGGGGCCCAAAGAGGGGGGAGCCCAAGGGGGGGGGGTACTGTCATGGGCGCTCCTGCGACCACTGTCCTGGGTCGCAGGCGCGCCCCTGCCCCTGCTCCCAGCAGAGCCCCGTCCCGCACGTCGGGTTGGGGTCGCTCGTTTCCCCCCGTCCCAGCCCGGGGTCCCCTTACCCAGCCACGCTCCTGCTCAGCCTGTCTTTAGTTCCCGGCACGTGGCTCTGCCCCTAGGGCGCGCGCGGCCCAGCTGTTTGAAATTTAAAGGAGCAGTGCGCCGGTAATTGGTCAAATTTCCGGGCACTGCTCCTATTTAAGGGCCGGCCTCTTCCTGAGGCCCTCGCCGGATCCTTGGTGTATATTCCCATGGTGAAAGTGTTCCAGAGCGTTCCTGTCTTGCCTTACCGTGTACCGACTCTCTGCTTACGTTTACCGTCTACGAACCAGAGCCGCCTGTCCTGACCTCCTGCCTGTCCCCGACTTCGAGCCTGCCTGCCGAACCTGCACCTTGCCTTGGCCGCCACCGCAGGCGAGCCCCGCCAGTGGTAGTGACCTGGTGGACCCGCCGCAGCAAGACCCTCCCGCATTGCGGCGGGCTTTTGGGAATACCGGGACCCACTTAGATTTCCCCTCCCGGGGTGGGCTTTCGTCATCTCCTGCGGTGGTCGAGTGGTTCCACCTCCTGACCGTAACAGTATGACACGCATATGACTGCCGCCGCTCTTAGAATCGCTTTACTATAATATTCCCTGGGCACTTAGGAGGGTAAAACTGGCCAAAAAACTGAAGCAGGAATGTACCCTGATAAAGTCATGGCAGCGACAGCTGGAAAAAAACAAGCTGAGGGCTACGATCCTACCATAGCGTTAAAGAACACAGTAGTAGGTTACCGGAGCCACCACAGATCGCAGCACGGTAAGGGGACGTCACAGAAAGGAGTACCCTGCGAGGCCAAAAGCATCCGGGGTCATCTAAACCGGCCATGTGTTGACCACACACTAGGTCATACACTTTCTCCAGATGACAATCTGACAACCCCGCCAAGAGTCGGTGGGTTTGTCCACACACAACCCCTAGTTGGCATGGCCCCGGGGAGCAGGTGAGGGGCACTCACCTGTCCTCAAACCCAATCTGTCCGTTCGCTTCCACATCCAGAGAAAATAAATATGTGCTGTGGCCTCTGCCGCCACTATACAGTGAGGACCAACTATTTGAGGACAGTGGGCAGCAAAGAGGTGGGGAAGACATCCGCTGCTTCTTGCAGAAGCGGGGAAATAGTGATGAGGAGAGTTGCAATGGGGGGTTATGTTAAGAAACGGTCAGGCTTTGTACAGCGACACCCCGTTGAGGAGGACGGCGGTGACAGGCAAACACTAGTCGATGTAGCCGATCGCACATGGAGTCGGGAGAAGCAGGCGAGGCTGGGACAAGTTATTCTGGGTGCCCTAGTTAAACAAGGCATGAAGTGCCTCCAAACGGAAAATTCAGTCCACTCCATGCCCCTTGGACCCCCTTTTTCTCCTGGGATGAAGTGCCACCCTACGCGTCGCCTACCCTCGACTACCATTGTCCCGGCCCGGAAGCATTCCTTTATTTTCTTTCATTAAGTTTTTAGGAGATGGGGGAGAAGAAGGAGGCTTTGGACGACAGACAATCTTGGCAGTAGAGAGGTAATGTCTGGCCGGAGATGTAAAGTTGGGTGTCATCAGCATACTGGTGGTTTTGAAAGCCAGTGATGCTATCAGCTGACCCAGACCAACAGTGTACAAGGGTTCATCATTATCATAGGGAGAAGAGAGCAGCAACTTGCGTGTCAGGCAGTGGCGCAGCCTGTAAGTCGGTAGTGTGGCCGGGAGTCAGCAGGGTGGCAGCAATGCGAGGGTTTGGGGGCCAAATGGCCACGATTTAGATCACCCGCTTTGAGGTCCCGAAATTAAGCGGCACAGGGGCTCACCAGGTCAAGTGGTGGACTCTGCACCATTCAAAGAACTGGCCAGGAAACTTGGCATTCACATCAGCCATTGTAACGACATGGATATTGGCTCCTCTGGACCACCGCAAGCAATGGTAGCGGCCACGACAAGCGTTGGTAGCGGCCACGCCAGGGAGCGGGGTCTAAGTAGGTCCCAGTTTTCACCAGAGGATGGACTTTCTGCGGCGGGAGTCCTACCAGGTCGCTACCCCTGGCATGACTAGCTTGAGGTGGCAAACCGAGGCGCAGCGCGGTACAGAATCGTAAGACGAAACTCGTAGTCAAAGGTCAGGCCAACAGGTCAGGGCAGGCGGTGGAGATTCGAGATCAGGTAATGTAGCAGAAAGGTCGGGTACACAGGCAGACAGGAACTGAACAGGGGAAATTGATGAACAGGAATAAATATATTAACAGGGGGAAATTATTGAACAGGGGGAAATTGATGAACAGGTAAGAGGGGAGGGCCTCCCCTTTTTCCACCGTTAACAGGGGAGGGCCTCCCCTTTTCCCTCCGTTTACTGGTGAGGGTCTCCCCTTTTTCCACCTTTAACAGGGGAGGGCCTCCCCTTTTTACAGCATTAACGGGGAGGGCCTCCCCTTTTTCCACCATTAACAAGGGTGGGCCTCCCCTTTTTCCACCGTTTACAGGGGAGGGCCTCCCCTTTTTCCACCATTAACAGGGGAGGGCCTCCCCTTTTTCATACAAAGCCAGATTTGCAGATTTGTCTTTTGCTTCTTTTTTTTCTGTCCCATTCCAGTTTTGTACAGAATTCCATCAACAATGGCAAAGAATGCAAAATAAGCACCTAAAACAATTCCTGTAGTTAAAAGTCTCCTTCAGTTCATGTTCCATATGCTGCTTTGAACAAACTGTGTAATGCAGAAACTGGATTCAAACCACCACATTTATACTTCATGAGTGTTTTATTGTCACTGCTGTCCTCCTCAACGGTCTTGGTATGCAGAGGCTTACCGCTCACCAAAAAAACTCCCATGCCACTCTCCACATCAATACTGCAAAATGCAGGGATATTGGCCCCATTTCTTCGCTGCCAAGTACTGTGACTGCCCTCCTCAAATTGTTCATCCTCACTGTATAGTGACGCTGAGCCCAGACCACATAGTAGATCTCTGGCTGAGGTAACCGAATGGGACAGTGGCGGGTTGAGGACAGGTGAGGGCCGCTGACCCACTCCCGGGCCATGCCAACTAAGGGTTGTGTCTGACACTCCCACCGACTCTTGGCTGGGGTTATCAGATGTCATCTTGGAGGAAGTGGATGACCTAGTCAACCAATCAAGAACCCTTGGGTTGCTGAACAACACACGGCCGCTAGATGACACCGGCAGTTCTGGTCTCACCGAGTGACCCCTGCTGCGATGTCCCCTTGCTGTGCTGTGACCTGTGCCTACTCCAGGAATGTTTGTGCCACTGCCACTCGCATGTGAAGAGCATGCCACCTCTCTATCTGATATACTGTTTGTTCTAAAATGTACAGACTCTGTTTTTAAAGAAGATATCTGTATATGATAAATACGCACCCTGTATTTGACTCCAAATGAACCCAGCAACAAGCTTGGGTAACCCTTGGATATAAATTGCGCTCCAGGAAAATTTACTTATATGTGCCGTTTAAAAAAAAATGTGTATTTTAAATGAATAAAAAAGCAAAAACAGGCTTAATTAAACCTTCGGATATGAATTATGCTACAGGCCAAAATTTCTTTTTGGCGGTGAAAAAAAGTTTCCTTTACTGAATACAACTGCAAAAAAAATACTTAGTTGACCCTTGGATGTAAATTGCGCAAAGAAAATGTGCTGCCAAACAATTACCAGCTTTGTAGCATGTTAAACGGCGTCTATTTTATGGAACACAACAACAGAAAAACTTGTAATTAACTCGGATATGAATTATGCTACAGGCAAAATTTCTTCTTTGGCGGTGAAAAAAAAAAAAACCCTTTCTTTTACTGAATACAACTGCCCGAAAATACTTAGTTAACCCTTGCATGTAAATTGGTAAAAGAAATGTGCTGCCAACAAAATTACCAGCTTTGTATGCGTGTTAAAACGGTGTGTATTTTACGGAGCACAACAACAGAAAAACTCGTAATTAACCTTCGGATATAAATTATGCTACAGGCAAAATTTCTTCTTTGGCGGTGAAAAAGATCATTTCTTTTAGTGACCACAACAGCAGAACAACTCTTAATTAACCCCTGGATCTAAATTGCGCAAAAGAAATGAGCAACCAAAAATTAAGTGGTATTTGGATTGTAAAAATGCTGTTTCTTTAACTGAATACAAGAGCAACCAGGCTTAGATAACCTTGCGTTATTCAATGTGCTCAAGAACTGAGCAGGGGGGTAGCATTAAAAATGTATATGCAGCTGAATTGGAGCACACTGGACTTCAGTTTCCAATACCCCACAAAATCAGAATTAGAACGTTAAGAGAAGCAGTTTCTGAGACAAGCTGTGACACCCCCCAAAAAACGCTGTATAAAAGTGATCTTTAGTATGAGAAAATCATGAGCAGCCACGGCAGCACCTTTCCCTACACAGCACTTATTAAAAGTGCGGTGACGTCACAGAATCCTGCCGGTCCCCTGATTGGCTTCATCCCCTGCACATGTCCATGTAGGGTGCGCCTTTTTCCTTCCTCCCAGACTTCTTTGCCCCCTGTAACGCCATGTGCTCGCAGCCATTTTAAATCAATAAAAAAACACGCTTCGTTCCCGCGAATCACCCCAAACTTCGACTTCGTTCAGAATCGAAGTTTTCCTGAAATTCTAAATGAATTCCACTTTGTTAGAATCAATTCCCCCACCTCTAGTGGTGTGCATATGTATTCAGCCCTCCTGAGTCAATACTTTGTAGGACCCACTGCAATGACAGCTGCAGGTCTGTTGGGGGATGTCTCTACCAGCTTTAAATATCTAGTGACAGGAATTTTTGGCCTTTTTTTTTTTGTACAATAGCTTCAGCTCAGTCATGTTGGTTGGTAAATGTTTGTGAACAACAATTTTCAAGTCTTGCTACGGATTCTCAATGGGATTTGGGTCTGGAGTTTGACTGGGCCATTGTAACACATGAATATGCCTTGATATAAACCCTTCCTTTGTAGCTTTGACTGCATGTTTAGGGACATTGTCCTGTTAGAAGGTGAACCTACACCCCAGTCTTTTGCAGCCTCTAACATATTTTCCTCAAAGATTGCCCTGTATTTATCTCTATCAATCTTCCCATCAACTCTGACCAGCTTCCCACTCCCTAGAGAAGGAAAGCAACCCCACAGCATGATTCTGACACCAGTATGCTTCAAGGTGGGGATGGTGTGTTCAGGATGATATGCAATTTTGGCTTTCCTCCACACATAGCATTTGGCATTTAGGCCAAAAAGTTCAATTTTGGTCTCATCTGACCAGAGCACCTTCTTTTACATGCTTGCTGTGTCTCCTACATAGCTTTTTGAAAACTTCAAATGGGAATTGATATTGCTTGCTTTGAAATGGGGCTTTGTTCTTGCCTCTCCTGCATAAAGGTCAAATGTGTGAAGTATATGACTAATAGTTGTCCTGTGAACAGATTCTTCCACCTGAGCTGTGGATCTCTGCAGCTGCTCCAGAGTGACCCCAGCGCCTCTTAGTTGCTTCTCTGATTAGTGCTCTCTTTGTCCGGGCTGTAAGTTTAGGTGGACGAAAATGTCTTGGTAGGTTAGAAGTTTTGACAAACCCTTTCTGTTTACAGATGATGGATTTAACAGTGCTTCATGAAATGCTAAGAGCTTGGGATTTTTTTTAAACCCTGCATTACACTTTTCCACAACTTTATCCCTGAGTTGTCTGGTGTGTTCCTTGGTTTTCATATGATGTTTTTTTCACTAATGTTCTGTAATAAACCTCTGAGGCCTTCATAAAACAGCTGTAGTTATACTGAGAATAAGTTACATACAAATGTTCTCTATTTATTAATTTGATGAATTCAAAAGGCAACCGGTCACACTGGATTTTATTTACGGTTATTAGAGTACAAGGGGCTTAATACATATACAAGCCACAGTTTCCAGTTTTTTAATTTGCAAAAATTTGGAAAAGCACAAATAATTTTCCTTACACTTCACAAATACTTGCTGTTTTGTGTTGCTCTATCACATAAAATAGCAATAAAATACATTTAAGTTTGTGGCTGTTACATTTAAAAATGAAGAACAGTTCAAAGGGGGGAAAATATTTTGTAACCTACTGTATGATACAGCTGAGACACAATGATAAATCTGGTGCATTTTAAAGACTGTGTAGTCTAAGTTTACCCTTTGTATTAGAAAAATATTAATACATGTGCCCCCCTAGTGTAAAAATGCTTTACCCACAAGCATGTGAATGGGGCAACCAAAGAATAGCTATGGTGACAGGATAAGGGTAGGGTCAAAGGATGTATAAGCTGGTTGACTGTGAATGACATTCATTATTAACCCCAAGGTTTGCAGGTAACAGCTTTCAAAATCAGCTGGCCTTTAGAAATGAAACATACAACTACACAGAAGAGTATGTCCATGCAGTTCTCAACCGTACCATGGTTGTCCAATTTATACAATGTCTGACCTTAGTCTTACCCAATTCCATGAAGCTTAGACTGAGTGTAAAGACCACTCATTTAGAAGAAATCTTCAGTAAAGCACTGGCAGCACCGCACTTAATCAGTAAAGTAATTACATGACACTTCCACAGAAAACGATGGCCACTCATATTTAATAAAGTGCAGCAAAATGCATTCATGTAAAAAAGAAATAACAGCAAAATTGACTGTAACTCTAATTACAATTAATTAAAAATGTTTATGTTTGCTTTTCTTTCTAAGGATTAATGAGTGTAGATGCCCTGACTTGAGATACTTCACTCTTCGCTTTTTATGTTTATTTCACTTGTTTATAAACACTTCTACTGCTTGTGGGTGAGAAGAGAAGTTATTGTGTTATATTCTGTTATTCTGTTAAAGTTAAAATATCCAACACCGAGGAAGTAAATTTAATACAATGGCTTATAATTAATATTGTGCTTCAGATTCAGATCAAAGTTAAATCTAACCTGAATGCAAGTAATTTGATTCTGCTCAGCCAACATACCTTTTTGGCCAAAAATTGCCGAAAAATCAACTGTAAGGCCATGTTCACACGGCTTATTTGGCCGCGGATAGGAGCCGTACTGCGCGCCGGATTGGCGCTTCAGTACGGCTCCTATACGTCCCTGTCATTACGGTAATCCACAGTTCGATTCCGTCGCTTCTCCCCGCTCGGCGAATCCGCCGCAGGGGGAGAAAGTGACAAGCACATTATTTACAGCATGTACGTGCTGTAAATAATGTATTGTCTATGGGGCCGGCGAGCAGCGCCCTCGCCGCGTCCCCGTCCCGCCCCTTATTCAAGCCGTAACTGCGGGCGAAATCCGGCCCGCAATTACGGCTTGAATAAGCCGTGTGAACACGGCCTAACTGTGACCTTAACTTAAAATTGTGGTTAGGTTTTTTATTGTTTGTAATGATTAACTTGTTGCATTGTAGCGCTTCTGGTCAAGAGATGCTCTCGCACTTCTGGACCAGTTTGTACTATGTTTGCTCTGTTTTATGATGTAATGTTGGATCAGAAGTTACATTGGACTGAAAATGATGTTGGACTGAAAGTGCCGCATGACAAAAAGCAACGCGGAGATGTAAGTTAAGGGCTTGTTCACACGGCGTTTTTATGATCCGTTTTACGGATCCGTTTTATGGATCCGCAAAACGGATCTAACAATTGTCAGTGTGATTAACATTGAGTTGATTGGCAAAAGCGCATCGCTGTTCCCATGGGAGATCAGCGTTGCGCTTTTGAGAGCTCTTCTGCACTGCGCTTTTCGCATCCGCTTTAAGAATTGACATGTCAATTCTTCTTGCGGTTTACGCAAGTGAAAGCCCTTTAGAGATAAGGAGTCCGCTTTGGCACTTGTCCAAAATCGCTCCACACTCCGGGTACGTATCAGCTGCGCTTTGCATCCTGAAAGCGGATGCGAAAAGCGCACTGGGAGGCTGGACGCGGATCGCTGGAGAGGTGTGCGGTGGCGGCGGGAGTGGAGGTGAGCGGCGGCTGCGGGAGCGCAGGTGAGCGGCGGGAGTGCAGGTGAGCGGCGGCGGGAGAGGAGGGGTGCGGCGGCGTCGCAGGTGAGCGGTGGCGGCGCAGGTGAGTGGCGGCGGCGGGAGCGGAGGTGTGCGGTGGCGGCGGCGGGAGTGGCGGTGTGCGGTGGCGGCGGGAGTGGAGGTGATCGGCGGCAGCGGAGGTGAGCGGCGGCGGCGGGAGCGGAGGTGAGCGGCGGCGGCGGGAGCGGTGACAGTGGAGGAGCTGGGGCTGAGACAGTATATGAATTGGGCTGTGGCTGAGACAGTATATGAATGGGGCTGAGACAGTATATGAATGGGGCTGAGACAGTATATGAATGGGGCTGAGACAGTATATGAATGGGGCTGAGACAGTATATGAATGGAGCTGGGACAGTATATGAATGGGGCTGGGACAGTAGAGAGAGAGAGAGAGGAGAGAAGAGAGGAGGAGAGAGAGAGAGAGAGAGAGACTCTCCCCGTCCTTCTGAAAACGCATCCAGAAAGCTGATACGTAAAACGCAGGTGAAAAAGCATTCAAAATGGATCCAAATAAAGTATCCAATGCTGCGTTTTGCGGATCCCTTTTCCGGATGCGCTTTTCAAGTGCCAAAAACGGATCCGTAAAAAGGATCCAAAACGCAGTGTGAACAAGCCCTAACTCTTATGAGTCAGTAAAAAAAACCTAACTGTAACTGCAATATTGGGTTAGGGTTACAGTTAGGATTAGCGTCAGAGTGAAAAAATTCGGGTTCAAGGTGTCCAAAATCCACATTTTTTAACAAGTTTGGTTGAACCAGTGTCAAACCGAATATGGAGAGATTCAGAAAACTCTACTTATAATACAAAAGGAAGCCAAAAAATCAACAAATTCAAGGAGGAATTGATAACTAGGGGCAGGACACACATGATACACAATGATGGGAAATGTATTAAAGAGAGTTCCAAATATAGCCGAGAGAGTGTGGTTGGCTATGTTCAGAACTCCCACAAAAATGAATGGGTAAGATGGCCATAAACGGAGCCCTCCTCATCCTGTAACACGGTTGGCTTGTAGCTAGTTATGACCTGACCTGTAATGCTGAAATTCCTTTCTGGGAATACTCCTTTCAGACTGGCAGAAAAGAACTCAATAAAGTTGGCAAATCTTTCAGCGTCTGTGCGCCTGTCTAAAAAAAATTAAGCCACCTGGGACCTGTAGTACTGGTTTGATTTGCACCACTCTTTGTTGTAAACTTTAGTAAATTTGCTGCGTAGTGAGGGGCCACTCGTTTTTGGTTGCTAAGCCCCACCCATTTATTGTCTGGGGAGATATTTAGAGCAAATACAGAACAACTACAGAACAGATGTACATCTCTTCCCAAAGGAAATATTCCCATGTGGCAGATATGTTGCAAATAAAAAGCAGTTTCTTTTATCTAAATGTGGTTGTTTTGGCAGCAAACAAATGAACTTTTTCAAACTACATTTACATAAACGAGAAAGAAGCGAAAATTTCTACAACATATTTACTGTGTGTTATACCCTTACTCTTTCCCTCTATGTAGACAATGATGGCTGGTCTAAAGTCAAGAATTTGTCAAAAAAACCTTGTTCATCCAATTTACCTAATCTATTTGGAACATAACTTAAGGATATTCAAATTATGTATTTTGTCAAATTACCTCTTTATAAATAGCACCGTCAGAAAGACAAGCTAACCCTCCAAAACATTGCTTACTTGTGGACGCATGATGTAAAGATATTGTTGATTATTTGAACTTCCATTCTCTTGCAGCACTATTTTCAGGATTTACACAAAGTGGTCATGTATCACTTGGCTCTCTGTATTAGTGAAAACTCTCAATTCTCTAACATCAAGATGGGTATTTCTACCATTAATATGGCAATAAGTACTATAAAATGATTTACCATATACAGTATACTTGAATATAAGCCGACCCAAAAATAAGCTGAAGCATCTGCTTTTGCCACAAAAAAACTGGGAAAACTTAATGACTCTAGTATAAGCCTAGGGTGGGAAATGCAGTGGCTACTGGTAAAATAGAAATGGATACCAATAAAATTAGATTGGCAGGTATAGGCAGGTATATGTTCCCCATAGGCAAGTATAGGCAGGGTTTAAAAATAAAATAAAAACATAAGTACTTACCTCTCTCCTCCCCACTGCTCTGAGGTGCTCCGCCTTCTTTCCGGCACAGGAGATGTGATGTCATCAGGTTGCGCAGGCAAACACACAGGCGAGGTGCGTTGAACTTTGGACACCATTTATAATTGCACAAATACTACTTTCATACATTCAGGTGCATTATACACTGAAAACGAGATGCTATAATTCACTTCGAAGCGCCTTGTTTCATACATGTCTCCCATACTTTAAGTGAAAACCATAAGAATGTCCTACTGCGAATGGAGAGTCTATTTATGAATGGTTTTACACTTTTCTTTTTTAAACTGCAGTTTTTTGAGCCGGTAGAAGTTCATACAAAAAACAAAAATGTATGTGAAACGACTGTTACACCCCTGATATACAAGTAGGCCTATTTACAGTGCCGTGAGCAAAGGCGGTTTGTTACGCCCGAAACGCGTCGGTCTCTTGTCTGTCCTGTACCCTGTCTGCATGTAAAATAAACTGGTTTGTCTTCACCGTATACCGCTGGATCCCTGTGTATTATATTTGGAGTGTGTTACTGGGCTTTTGCTGGAAGCCAGGATCGCGGGCGGAGGTGAGCGACTCAGCTGGATGTATTCACGCTACTGAAAAGGATTGCATGGTGAGCATTACCCGTTACTATTTTGCCTCAGTGACTCTATTTAGAGATATCATGATATACATGAGGCTTATCCTGGCTCCAAGCTCTGATTAAAGCAGCTCCAATCTGTAGATTTACTTTAAAGAGGTTTTCTAACTTCCACAATGAAAGTCAAGTAACTCACAATGTAAAACATATACTTACTTTTTGGTGCCATTCTTCCAGCAACTTTTTATTATCCTCATGTGTCAATGACTGTGCTTCTTGTGATCATATCAGCCATCTGCTGGTACTACAGTAACCTTACTATGGATAACACATCATTGGTACAACTGAATACTGCATCGACATATTCTGGGGCAACACATCAATGCTGCACATTGACATCAGAAAGAAATGGGAACCCTGGCATCAATTGGCATATGTATGATGATGACATTTTTGTGATTTTTGGGGGGTTGGAAAAAAAATTAAAAAGGTAACAGAGATTAACTTGACAGATAATACATCATGATATCACAACACAAAAAATTAACACTACTTCTTCAATGCTTTCCAATGGCTGTGTTTGTGATCAGGGCCGTTCCTAGGTTAAATTGCACTCAGGACAGGGTAAAGAAATTTCTCCCCCCCATAACATAATGTGCCATGATGCGACACAGTGCATCACCATCAACCAAAGCCAAAATATACAAAAAGCTTTAACACAATGTGCTACGTATAGAACTACTAAATAATAGTCACACAGTTACCAAATAACACCACTATACAAAACCAGAATTCCAGGCAAATAGTACCAATATCCTACTAACACCACATATCACCATCACCATAATACCACCACACACTGACTACACATCACCACCACATAGTGACTGAATAATACCACAACACTATGACCACATATCACCAGCACATAGTGACTGAATAATACTGCCCCACCATGACTACACATCACCACCACATAGTGACTGAACAATACCACAACACTATGACCACATATCAACACCATTTAGTGACCGAATAATACCGCCCCACCATGACTACACATCACCACCACATAGTGACTGAATAATACTGCTCCATCATGACTACACATCACCACCACATAGTGACCATATCATTACTGAATATAAACCATTATACTACAACCAGTATTACCGCTATACAGTGGCCATACAATGCTAGATACCAGTTGTACACAGACTTTGCAGATATATAAGCGATTACAGCAAAGTTACACCCAGGCACTTACAGGAGACATCTCTGAAGAGTTGTTGTCGTTCTCTTTTCCATCTGTCCCAGACCGCCATGATGACTTCTCCCGGCCACGTCTCTTCACTGTAGAATTTAAAAAACAAACATCTTAGACTCCTCACTTTATCAGCACTTCTGTACCAATTCCTTTCGCTATACAAACTCCCCCTCGATAATTACCCTCTTGTAACCCAAACAGTAAAAGTACCCCGAAAAGGCTATGGGACTCCCAGTTGTGCATCAAGTTTTAGTCTTGGTTTGTATACCAATATAGGAAGTAGTTAAATTTCCTAACACAGTATGTAGGAACACCCCCGAACTAGCTAGGCAGTCCTCAATTAGGTAGGTGTATAGCGCCCCATTAGATGGGTAAACTTATAGGTTCCCAATAGGTAGGTATCTCGGTCCCCTATTAAGCAGATAGATAGTTATATAAGGCCTCCCAATAAGTAGAAATATAGGTCCCTGTTATGGTAGTAGTCCCCTGTGGACAGTAAATTGCCCCCTGTAGTCAGTAAGTTGCCCCCTGAAGCCAGTTAGTTTCCCCTTGTAGCCAGGTAGTAGCCCCTGTAGCCAGTAAGTTGCCCCCTGTAGCCAGGGAGTAGCACCTTGTAGCCAGGGAGAAGACCCTTGTAGCCAGTAAGTTGCCCCTTGCAGCCAATGAAAATAAAAGAAAGTGTACTCACCTTTCTATGTCCCCTGTAGAGCGGCAGGCCCGGGAGCTGGTGTTCAGTGTAAGCAGCATGACGTCATCACACCGCTTACACTCAGCACACAGCTCCCGGAGAGGACGGGGGAGCGAACCCCATCTGGGGGGCATGAGTAAAGCTTGCACGACCGATGTTTACAGCGTCCTGACCGACAAAAGGGGGAAAGGCGGGAGAAAAACCCGCCGCCTCCCCCTGTCATGCAGGTACAGCGGTGTCTGCCAGACTCTAAATTCGATTCCCATGGTAACGATATTGACTCCCCGGGGGCAGGGGCGGCCCCGGCCGCCCCCTCTGGTGAGCGATGCCCCAGGTGATCGCCCGTCCTCGTCTGCACCTGGGAATGGCCCTGTTTGTGATCAAAGTAGAGATAATACACAATGCTGGATATCACGGTCAAAATTAAGTCTGATACATCCCTATTTCAATAACAATAGAAATGGACATTGTGGCAGAGCGACCACAGGTAGTCGCATGTTTCTGCCACTAGTTGGAAAGTAATACAGAGATCTGCAACAATATTCACCAAGATTGCGGGCCTTGGGGGGTGGGAGCCACCCATTATGTTGTACCACAGTAAGCGGTTGGCAGCCATTTATAGCTAGTGTGGCTGTCTCAGCCATTCCCGGGTCAGTTCTTATTGGGAGTCGGCAACGTGTTGGGTGGGTGCCTACAAATCGTGTTCTAGGTTTGGAATGTCCCTGCAGGCCTATAAAAAATGGTGCTCAGGGGACAGGGGGGGTGTGGCATTGGAGTGAAGCAGCATAGGAGTTGGAGAGAGGCCCTGGTCCCCCAGAGGCTTGAGAGAAGCTGAAAAAGTGAAGACTGGTATAATTAATGTGTTTGTGGTGCATCAGAAATAGGCCTGGGCTAGCTTTAAGAGGGGGTGGGAAAATGTTCGTTATGGCTAGAAGACATGAGGTTTTTGTTGTGTTATGTTTGGTTCTTTACGTTATTTTCCTGTGCCTGAAAAAAGCTGGCTGAGGCCAGTTTTAAATGACAGCCCTGTATAAGAGTGCCATATGTTGGTGTGCGAACCGTCTTACAAAGACGGCAATCCATGAGCTAAAAGACCCCCTGAGACTGTCCAAGATGGCGGCTGGACAAGTGTGAGTCTTATAACATATAAAACAGAAATAGAAATATGCCATGGTTATTAAGACTAGTTTTAAAACTGTCCATCAAGATACAAACTCTGTGCACATTCCTCCGAGATATAAAATAATTAAATGGAAACGTAATGTAAACAACAATGCAGGACACTTATCAGCTCTTAATATTGTTAATGCTTTGACACCTTAAAGGGCATAGACAGAGCTTCCTCATGGTTACTATCACACCACACATCACAAATAACCAGAGACTTTAGTTTTGCTCTTTATTAATGGCACAGCTTCTGCTTTTGTGACCCAGCTCAGGGTAATAATAAAGAGATGGTGTCCGATGATGACGATAAGCTGAAGCCATTCCAGAAATGTGCTTTTATTGCTCCTTGTGCTGGAATTTTCATTATTTAAATTGTTTTCATTACCATCACACCATTTAATGTGAGTGCAAAGGAAGACACAAAGAGAATAAAAAAGCAATATATAACGTACATAGGAATGCAAGGAGGATGGCATAAACCAAATAGAATCTCTTACCTCTGGACATTTCATTAAATATCACTGATATGAAATCAGAATAAACCTTACGTGTTTTAGGTCAATTAGAATTACCAAAATTATTTTTATTTGCAAAATGCAAGAATAATGAAAGACAGAGAATGTTTTCAGGCATTTTTATTACTTTCTGCAAAGTTAAAAGTTTACATACACTAGGATTACTATGCCTTTAAACAATTTGGGACAGTCCATATGATTGTGTCATGTCTGATAGGTTTATAGGCAACAACTGAGTTAATTAGAGACACACCTTTGGATGTTTTTTTTTAATGCACACTAGAAACACACTGCTTCTGTGTGTAACATCATGGGAAAGTCTAAAAAATTCAGCCAAGATATCAGGAAAAGAATTGTGGACTTGCACAAGTCTGGATCATCCTTGGGTGCAATTTCAAGTTACCAGTAGGTGCCTCATTCATCTATACAAACAAATATACACAAGTACAAACAAGATAGGAATATCCAGCCATCATTTTGCTCAGGAAGGAGAAGGGTTCTGTGTCTCAAAGATGAACGTTCTTTTGTCCGACATGTGCATAATCAACCCAAGAATGAAAGCAAAAAGCCTTGTGAGGATGCGGGTGGAAGCAGGTAAGATTGTTTCATTATCCACTTTAAAACGAGAAACAACATGGGCTGAAAGGCCACTCTGCCAGGAAGAAGCCATTGCTCCAAAAGAAACATACAAAAACCAGATTAAAGGGGTTTTGCCACCATGTAATGTTGACGTGGGAACCTCCAAAATAGGTATTTAATCACTTTTCTAAATATATGTGATTAAAAAAAGTGAAAACTCTGAGAACTACAGCAGTGCTCAGTCCCCCTTGGTTACAGTAAAGCTTTCCCTAGTCACAACCCAGGAGCTGACAGGCCGTGCTTGCATGAAACACTTCTTATCTGATGACAGGCAAAATGAATGAGCTTTTAAGGCACCGGGTAGACAGTGCAGTCTGAGGCTGTCTTGCTGTATTGAGAATCCCCTCTTGTACTGTTTATTATTTCACTTAAGTTTTGAGACGCTCCCTTGGATTCCTCACTCCTCACTCCCCCCTCCCTCTCTCCCCTGCAGCTTCATGACTCAGCATGATTTGTATATATCCTGCTCTCGTGCTGACAGGAGCTAGTTAAGTGCCGTCTTGGCAAATCCCCTTTAATGTTTGCAAATACACATAGGAACAAAGACCTACATTTTTATAGACACGTCCTGTGGTCTCACAAAACTAAAATTGAACTGTTTGGTCATAATGAGAATCATTAAGTTTGGAGGAAAAAGGAAGAAGCTTGAAAGCCTCAGAACACCATCATAACTGTGAATTGTGGCAGCATCATGTTGTGCAATTGTTTTGCTGCCGGAGTGACTGTTGAAATTCACAAAATAGATGGCATCACGAGGAAAGAAGATTATATGGCAATACTGAAGCAACATCTCAAGACATCAGCCAGGAAGTTTAAACTTGGGTGGAAATGGGTCTTCTAAATGGACAATGACCTGAAGCATGCTGCCAAAGTGGTTACAAAGTGGCTTAAGGATAACCAGGTCAATGTTTGGAAGTGGCCATCGCAAATCCCTGATCTCAATCCTACTGAAAATTTATGGGCAAAGCTGAAAAGGCAGGAGTGCAAGGTAACCTACAAACATAGCTCAGTTACATCAGTTATGTCAGGAGGAATGGGCCAAAATTTCTCCAACTAATATAAGCTTCTGGAAGGATATCCAAAACATTTGAACCACGACATACAGTTTAAGAACAATGCTACCAAATATTAATGAAATGTACAGTATGTAAAATTTTGGCTTTGCAGAAAGTGATAAAAATGAGTTTAAATAAATCTCTCTCTCATTATTTTGGCATTTGGCAATTTTGGTAATCCTAATTGACCAAAAACGGGTAAAGTTTATTCTGATTTTATGTCAGATAATGAGAAAAACATGCATATGTATCTTTGTATATAGTGTATGTAAACTTCTGGTTTCAACTGTATGTAGTCTGTGACACAAGTAGGGCAATTTTGCGGTAGTCTACCAAACCTAGGTGTACAAAGAGGTACCTAATGTGCTTCAAATTGATATGCCTGAGATAACAGTAGTATCAAATTGGAGACATCCACATATTTAGTCATATAAATGTTACTTTGATCTTACATATTTTTTTCAGCAGTAGTAGCAGCATTCTTTACCCAGGGCAAATATTCCATTTTAAGTTCTGTTCTCAAACTGTATCTAATATTTTGCCCAAGAGATAGACAAGGAAGGACTTATCTCAAAAGCTGTCCAACTACAGCAATGGGGTTCTTGATAGACAGAGGTCCAGTCCTAGTTGTTCTTATTCCTATGGCTATTAGAGGTTAAGAACCTGTGCAGGACACCCCTCTCCAAATAAATTGGATTATTACCAAAAAAGAGGTGTGGAATTGGCCCAAGGTATCAGGGACAGAACTTATATGATTTTGAAATTTGAAAATCTGAGCTCCTCAGTTACCGTTGAAGCCAGAAGTTTACATATGCTATATAAAAATACACATATGCATGTTTTCTCATTATCTGACATGAAATCAGAATAAGCCTTACCCGTTTTAGATTAATTAGGATTGCCAAAATTATTTATATTTGCCAAATGCCAGAATAATGAGAGAGGGAGAATTTTTAAGGCATTTTTATTACTTTCTGCAAAGTCAAAAGTTTACATACATTTCATTAGTATTTGGTAGCATTGCCCTTATACTGTATGACTTTGGTCAAACGTTTTTCATATCCTTCCACAAGCTTCTCACAATAGTTGGCAGGAACTTTGGCCTATTCCTCCTGATAGAACTGGTGTAACTGAGCCATGTTTGTAGGTCGCCTTGTTCGCTCCTGCCTTTTCAGCTTTGCCCAGAATGGCCTTTCAGCCCATGTTGCTACTCATTTTACTGTGGATAATGACATAATCTTACCAGTTTCCACCAGCATCTTCACAAGGTCTTTTGCTTTTGTTCTTGGGTCGATATGCACATGTCGGACCAAAGCATGTTCACCTCTGAGACACAGAACCCCTCTCCTTCCTGAGCAGTAGGATGTCTGGACATTCCTATCTTGTTTGTACTTGTGTATAATTGTTTTTATAGATTAACGAGGCACCTTCAGGTATCTGGTAATTGCACCCAAGAATGATCCAGACTTGTACAAGTTCACAATTCTCTTTCTGATGTCTTGGCTGATTTCTTTAGACTTTCCCATGATGTTACACACAGATGCAGTGTGTTTGTGGTGTGCAATTAAAATACATCCACAGATGTGTCTCGAATTAACTCAGGTGTTGCCAATAAACCTATCAGAAGCTTCCAAAGACATGACATCATTATATGGGCTGTCTCAAATTATTTAAAGGCATAGTAATCCTAGTATATACTGTATAAACTTTTGACTTTGCAGAAAGTAATAAAAATGCCTTAAAAATTATCTGTCATTTTTCTAGCATTTGACAAATTTAAATAATTGTGGTAATCCTAGTTTACCTAAAACAAGTAAGGTTTATTCTGATTTCATGTCAGTGAGAAAAACATGCATATGTGTCTTTTAATATAGTGTATGTAAACTTCTGGTTTCAAGTGTATACTTTGCAGCCTTAACCACTCTGCTCGAAAGAATCTAGTTTGTTCAAGCCCTTACTCCGTCATGTGTTTTCTGTGCCTAGTGATTACTTAATCCAACCTAAATCTGTTCGGTAAGCTTACAAAATTGTAAAATATACATTTATTCAATCCTTAAAAGCACGGTACATATATGTGTCAGCTTTAATAATGCAAGCTAGAAATTTTAGTATTTTAGTTTTTCTACTTTGGAAGCTTCCAGAATGATTTCTGTTGGATCTGGTAAATTGGAGTATTTTAATTATTTAGTCAAAGTGATCTGTCTTGTTTTTTGCAAGCAACAACCGAAGAAGTTTCTAGGCAACATATCTCTCAGCATATCATGGCAACCTAAATAAACCCAATTAATCTTTAATAGATATACATTAAAATAGAATACAAAAATAACCCCACCATTCAGAACAGTTATCAAAAAGTGGTTACCCATAGGGGCTACAAAGGACTCACGGTTAGATGATCTTAGATGACAAGAAGACAAAAACACGGAAAGTCCTGAAAACAAGTGCCAATCACAAAACAAAGGAGAAAACCTACAATAACCCTATTTTCTCCCTACCTAAATGCGGGGACATCGCCCCAAAAAGGGCGGCTCCGAAAATGAATTAGTCCCTAAGGTATAACCTATTTGTAAGCAATAAGCAAAATGGAACAAAAAGGATGTTAGAACAAGATACTGTCCTCCACCATACCCGATGTGTTTCCCCCTTCTAGATAATAAGGGTTCCTCAGTGGACACAAAAATGTTATTCATTAAACTATCCTAATAGTGGTAATGATAAGGATATCCAGAAAATATAATGATGATAAATGATAATAAGCCGGTATACCCAGTACCGGCCCTGGCACTAAGAAATGAGGCCTCCCTATTATCTGTAGTGCCAGACCGATCATTTATAACATGTTTCTGAGTAGACACTTTTGCACTGCATCTGAAAAAGAGGGCTTGTATTTATGGAAATGGGTGTGATTTCACAAAAAGGGGCATGGCTTAACATGTAACATGTAAAAATTGCCCAGAAATTTTACGCAATAATTGATACAAAAAATCCAACTAATAAGTGATATCAAATTAGAGTGTTAGAGTATAAGTAAAATGTGCCCCAGTGAGTCATTAGTTCTTGGCCATTTGGTCCCTTAAGCTACATTAAGAATGAGAAAAAGGTTCCTGAAAACAGTAAAGGTAAAACAATTAATTGTATGATAAATCTGATAGATGTTTACAAACAGATTTTTATAACTGATTAAATGGCTTAGAGTGCACCAATAATTGTGCCACAGTTTTGGTGCAATGCTTGTTGCACAATTTAGCATTTTGAGCTAATCCCTTTTCCATAGAGACACACCATTTTGTCACATTTGTCACAAAAGCTGTCTAGAAACTGTCTAAAACACATGATAAATGTGGTGTAAAGCATGTATACCAGTATCTTGTTGCTAATTGTGCCAGAATTCTAGTGCAATTGCTGTAATAAATGTGCCCCAAAGATATTGTCATAAAATAATTCTCTGCAACTGCTGTTGTTGCAACTTATTCAAAATGGCTGTCACTATAACCATGTAAAATAAATGAAACAACAAAATATACTATCAATACAATGCAATAAAATGAGCACTGATTAGAAGTATGTGTAAGTTGGGTTTTTTAAATTTAATACAGGCATAAAATTGATCATCCCTTTAAAGATCTTTTAAAATTTTTTTGAAAACCCTAAAATGAGACATTAAATATAAAAGTCTATGAAATAAGCAGGCAAGTCAGCGGGAACTAAGACAGAGATCAAGGAAATGTTGAGCAATTGTATTATTTTGTATTATTTTTTTGAACAAATGTTTAGTTGCCATGATAGAGTAAAAAGAAACAAAATCTGAAAATCATATGACAAGCTCTAACGTGTTTAGTTATTAAAATGCTGGGAAAGTGAACTGGATGTAGTGGTTTCCTGTCAAAATAATTTTCAAGGAAACAGAAAAGTGAAATCTCATTTCAGAATTTGCATACTGATGTGAAAGTGAGATGTTCAGTGATTTGGTTATAGACATGTTTTGAACATTATTTAAGTAAACATAAGTTGGAATAAGTGACATATCCATCAAACCAATTATTTAAACCAGGGGGACGCAAACAGAAATTCCTTTGTTAATTCTGGCAACTTTGCCCCAAAAGTGGAAAAAATCTCCTTCCCGCTTGACTTCTTGTTTTATGCTCATTTTAAATCCACATAAAAAGGAGTTGTCCAGTATATAAAAAAAAAAAAAAAACTTTTTCCCCACCTTGGTACAAGCACTGGTTCTGTGGACTCTGTCCCCTGTCTTGTGTTTTCACTAAAACGGGACGTTACCACTAGTGTTGAGCGATTATTATCGACAAAGTTAAACGCACGTTTTTAGGTGAGGGGTTTTTTTGATCTGCGATAATTTAGGTTAAAATCTGTGCATCATTATTAAGATCGCGCCATTTTCGGCGCTTCCCGACATTTTGGCGGGGCCCCAAAATCAGCTTTTCAGAAAAGAGCAGGGGGGTGTTGTGCGTGTCGACTGGGATGTGTATGGTTTTTCGATTGGCTTGGAAAAAAAACATGACCTGTTTTTCATGAAAAAGCATTTCCGTTCACCCCGTGCTTCAAACGTCTCAGAGCAGAAGGGGCGTGCGCTTCTTTGTGTCCAAAAAGCTCGCAAATTATTTTATTTCTTCCAGAGAAACCTCACTATTAGCGGTGATCCTTACAAATTTGTTTTGATTAAGATTTAAGTTTTAAAAAGTTAGTTTTGAGAATTTTAAAAGGGGCATCACCGCTGTAAAGTCACGGGGGGGGGGCGGAGGGGGGGCCGCCGGGGGCGAACACAGACAAGCTCTATAAAGAATACTGTAATAAAGTTCACCAAGACTTATTGTAGACATTGCACGCAATATAGCTTTATTATTAACAGTTTACTATTGAAATATTTCTGGATATTGGCAGCCTGAACCTATAGGATACACAATCTTTCTAGTAACATGCAGTTCTCTTTTTAGGTGCAAAACTCCACTTTTTATTATCAGATATAACATTTCATATAGGTGTTCATTTCAATTTTGAGCCCATTCCACCTTTGGTTGATATATCACCTTCGATTCACCTTGCCTTAAAATTGAATACAGCAATTTTATAGTCACCACAGGAGAATTGAAAGATGCCAAAAAATATCTTGTATTATACGAATACATAACAGAAACGTGTTTTTTGACTTTGCGCACTACACGCTTTGTTCATTGAGGTGCACTTGCACTTAATCTGTAATACAGCAATTTTTTAGTCACCACAGGTGAATTGAAAGGGGCCAAAAATATTCTTGTATTATAACGAATACATAACAGATACTTGTTTTTTGACTTGGCGCACTTACAGCTTTGTTCATTGAGCAGCTTGCACTTATAATTATGAATGACAGCAATTTTATAGTCACCGACAGTTGAATTATAGGTGCCAAAAATAACTTGTATTATCCTAATACAATTCAGATACATTGTTTTTTGACTTTGGCGCAGGCCAGCTTTGTTGATAGATTACTTTGCAGTTAATATGGAATCCAGCAAATTTTGTAGTTCACCACAGTAATTGATAGGTGCCAAAAATAACCTTTTATTATCCTAATACATTTCAGATTCGTGTTTTTCACTTTGGCGCAGGCCAGCTTTGTGATAGAATCTACTTGCAGTTAGAATTTGATACAGCAATTTGAATAGTCACCCACAGGTGAATTGATAAGGAGCCAAAAATTACCGTTGTATAACCAAATACATTTCAGATACGTGTTTTGTCACTTTGGCGCAGGCCAGCTTTGTTGATAGGGTCTACTTGCATTATAAATTTGATTCCGCAATTTGTAGTCACCACAGGTGATTTGTATAGGTGCCAAAAATACCTTTTATTATCCGAATTACATTTCAGGATACGTTGTTTTTTATCACTATGGCGCAGGCCAGCTTTGTATGATAGAATCTACTTTGCAGTTTAAATTTAATACAGCAATTTGATATGTCACCAACAGGTGAAATGGATAGATGCCAAAAATACCTTGTATTATCCGTATACATTTCAGAGAACGTGTTTTTTTCACTGTGGTTGCAGCCAGCATTTTTGATAGATCTACTTTGCAGTTATATTTGAATACAGCTTATTTTGTTTGATTGAGGGATTTGAGAATAGCTGTGATTTTGTCCGTCTTTTAATAAGAGACTTTTCCAAAACTCTTCATACCTTCTCCAATATTTATATTTCTGAACATGGAGCAAAATCAGGAGGGTAAGCGAGCATAATGAGGGGGTTAGGACATGGAGGTAAGGTACTATAGAAGGTGCTCCTTACCGTGCTGGCTACAAAACGCATGTTTGCCAGCGGATTCGTCAGTTTGGCAGGACCGTCAGGCCTGTCATCGCTGGGTCATGGCCCTGTGAATCTCAGTAACGAACAGGTCCTGCCAATGAGTCTGTCCTTCAGTGTTAATGCAACCTGCATCCAACAGTCCTTACTCCTACGTCCTCGCCATCCACCGGCCACAAATATCATCATCAGCATCAACCAGCATCCGTTCCAACATGAAGCAGCCCAAATGTCAACTCCTGTACCCACCACTGTGGGATAAATCCATTTTCTGAAGACCTCTTTGATGACATAATGCGTTTGGGGTCCAGAAGGCATGTTAAAAGATCAAGAGGCCCAAAGAGGAGGATGCTCTCTGCTCTGACGCCCCATTAATACTGATGCCATCAAGAGGATAACTAAGCCGGGTCAATCGGGAAAAAATCCCGGGCGGGTCGACAACGCCTTGCGGTCCCTCTGCTTGTAGCCCGCACTCTGGATGCAGAAGGTCAGGACGACCAAGTCACCTGTATTATGATTATGATGACGACATTTGCGGATCCAAACGTGGTCCTTTTTAGCAGGATTTGCTTGCGAACGCTTCATCAGTGACGAGGAGGAAGACGATGGGGTAGTGTCCGTCGGTTTCCCGCCTCAAAAAGGTGATAGGGCCGGTCGCAGAAGTCCCGCAGAAGATAGATTCCGCCAGCACACGTTCAGCCTCACTTACCCCGCGTCCTCGCTTATCGCTGTCAAAAAGTTCCAGGACCTCTCAAGCCTGGGCCTTCTTTGACCAAGCCTCTGATTCACCCAGCGATGTCATATGCCGCCTATGCCGTAAACGCATAAGTAGAGGCAAGAACCTTAGGTGGTTAACCACCACCAACATGTCTAGTCACATGCAGCGAATGCATGAGTTGAAATGGAGGCAACACTTGGCCAAAAAAGGCCAGACCGACGCCGGGCCTCCAACCACTGTCACACCCTCTGTCTCCACCTCCTCCTCCTCCGCCACCACCAAGCGTTCCTCAGCTGCCCATGTCTCTCAGAGTCATGATCAGGGATCAGCCTCCGCTTCAGCCTCCACCATCGCCCGAGTACCACCAGCACCACCAGAGACCCATCCTACCCCTTCTCCTTCCGCCAGTTTGACGACCTGCACGCCGTACAGCGGCCAGTCTAGCAGCCAGCCTTCTGTCTTCCAGGTTTGGGAGCAGAAGAAACACTTTAACCCAAACCATCCCAAAGCCAAAAGCCTGAATGTCGGCATTGCCAGGCTTTTGGCCTTGGAAATGTTGCCTTTCCATCTGGTGGACACAGATGGGTTCCACCACGTCATGGCCCTTGCCTGCCCCAATACCAGATGCCGAGCAGGCATTTCTTTGCCAGAAAAGCCGTCCCTGCCCTGGCCAGCCACGTGTCATCTAAAATTTCAAGTGCGTTGTCTGCATCTGTGGCCGGAAAAGTCCATCTGACCACCGACACATGGACTAGTAAGCACGGCCAAGGCCGCTATATCTCTGTGACAGCTCACTGGTGAGCTTGGGTGGATGTCTCTGGGGGTGACGGTGGCTCTCAGGCTTGTCGCACGCTCTTCAAAACCGCAGGGATGGTGCAGGGTTCTTTCCCCAAGGTCCTCTGGTGCATCATGTGCCCAGAGAAACCAGGCCGTGTGAAATTTAATCTATCTTGGAGACCATCCACACACAGGTCAGGAGCTGTGGACGGCTCTCCGCAACGAGACCGAGCACTGGCTGGGTGCCAAGAACCTTGTGCCAAAGGGGAAGGGGTGGGGCGTAACGGGGGAAATCTGCTGGCCCGGGCCCCAAAAATCGGGGAGGCTGGGGGCAATCCCTTTCCTGGGAACCCTGTCATGAACCCTTTTCTCCAGAAATTTTTAAAAAGCAAACCCCGGGGCTGGACTGCCGCTGAGGAAGGGGTCGAAGGGCTAAAATTCCACTTCCGCCGTTTTGCCACCCGCTTCATCCCCGCCCGGCCCCGGTTGCAGGGTCCCGCTCGGGCCTCCCCCCCAACCCCCTTTTATTGTTGACGTGGCAACACGCTTTGGGAATTTTCCCCCCTCCAAAGGGTCCAGCGATTTGACAGCAGGCAAATTCCATTACGCATATGAAATGAAAACATGGGTTTAAAACCTACCGGGGGGGTTTAGGGCCCCCGGAGTGGAGGGAGGTGAAAAAGCTCTGCACCCCTCCTTGCCAGTTTTTTTAAAAAAGCCCCCAAAATGGTCCCGTGCGGACAAAAGTCCTTTTCAGCATGAGGCCCTTGTGGTTTATCTTAGTTCTGGGAACGAATCGTTGGACACCCCTTAAACAACAGGGCCCACCCGGAGTGGGGGAACGGACACCCCGATGCGGCACGGAAACCTTTCTCGCCGTCAAATTTCCCCAAGGGCCCACCCGTTTCACTTTTTTATCGGTCCCCTTTATTAGGCAGCGGGGTTTTGGGGGCCCGAGGGTAGTGCAAGGTGGGGCATCAGCTTCTCAGGGTTTTGAAAACAACTCAGGGAAGTCAGGGCTGTGTTTAAGTTGTTTCCGGAGGAAACGGGGGGAGGAGGAGGGGGTATTCCTAGGGCACCGAAAAATTTTCCCAAAGTCCCTTTCCTTTTGGAAAAGGGTTGGCGCGAAATTTTAGGCGAAGGGGGAAAAAATGGGGGAAATTAGTTTTCTAGGCCCCTCGACCCAAGGGGGCTTGGGGAAAACAAGGCTCCCTCTCCACATGAGTGCTTGGATGCTCCATTTCCTCCCCAAAATGATCCTCGGGATTTAAAAACCATCAAAAGAAAAACATTTTTGGGGGGCCACCCCCTGGAACCCCGGTACAAAAAAAAAAACTCGGCACTTTTCCCTTTCCCCCCACCCCAAAAAGGGGAGTAAAAGCAGGAAAAAGGAGACCTTGCTGTTTTATCCAAATGGAAACATCTGTTTTTTGTCTGCTTCACGGGTTCCCCAAAAGTCCCCGGTGGGGAAAACATCCCCAATTTTACACAGTAGATGCCAAGAAACCGTAGCGGCAAACAGAGGCAAGGTGGGAGAAAACCTAATGGGTTTACCTCTGGCAATCTTTGTTTACCCCCTCACCAAAGCATGCAATGCAGGGCACACACCCAAACACAAGGACAGTTAAGATCATGGTGCAGGGACTATCTGGGCTAACCCGAGTTTTTTTTGTGTTGGGCCCCCAATAGACTTTGGGATCCAAAATGGGAAGGCCCCGAGTGGTCATCACCCCAAAGGAGGTGTTGCCCTGCCGCACCCAGCGCATATCTGAGCGGCTTCGCACAGTGAGCGTCATTACAAAAACAAAGCTCCGGTTTTCCCAAGATAATGTGGATTTTGTTTTTCATAAAGATGAATCAGGCAGGGATTCTCAGAGTTGTGGCCCAATTCCCGAGGCCCCCAATTAGTTGCCGGTCTATTACATTCCCCTTTAAAATACAAAATGGTCCTCTTAAAAACTTTTTTTTAAAATGTTTTTCTTACTGAAATTTTTTATTCTCTTTTCCCAAAACAGTTATTTTTTGGTTTTTTTGTAGGAGGCGTAAAAGACAGAAGGTTTTCTGACAAACCGTTTCATTTACTATTTATCTTTAAAAGTTTTGCATTGTCAAGGTTTTGAGGTCATTTGCTGTGGATACAGCAAAAATTTGGTCATTTGAACAGAAATGTGGCGTTTTTTAAGTGGCTTTTCCCTCACAATTTTTTAATAGTGGCTGAAAAGTCATATTTAAAATTTTTTTGGGGGTTCATTTTGCTGTGGAAAGAAAGCAAAAATCATGGTCCTTTGGAACGAAATGTGTTTCAAGGGGGCCATTTCCCCCTCACAATTTTTAATAGTGGCTGAGAAGTCATATTTAAAATTTTTGGGGGGTATGTGCTGTGAGATACAGCAATAATCTGGTCCTTTGGAAACAAAAATGTGGTTCTAAGTGGCATTTTCCCTCACAATTTTTAACAGTGGTGAAAAGTCATTTTTTTAATTTTTTTGGGTCTGTGCTTTGAAATGCAGCAATTACAGGTCCTATTATAAAAAAAATGTTGTTTTAAAGACATTTGTTCTTAAAATTGTCCAAAGGGGCTCAAGGGTATGTTTTAATTTTTGGGGGTTTTTGTTTGAAATGCAGCTTTTCACAGGTCCTATTATAAAAAAAATTTGTTTCTAACAGAAATTTTTTTTTCTTACAATTGAAAAGGGGCTCAGGGTGAGGGGCTGTCAAAAAAACAGGAATGGGTAGGAAACTGTTAATGGAAATTTGCAAAATGATTGTTTTTGAAAGATTTTTAAACAAAAGCTACAATCCTGTTTTGAGACAACCCCTTTAATAAAATTAAAAAGAGAAACAAAGAATGGTGGGTTTCCCAATCCTATTTTAAAAAATGGGGTTTTCTAAAATTTAAAATACTAAAAAATTGCATGTACAAAATAGCTGGTAAAAAAAATTCCCTCTGAATTGTAAAGGGAGATACGGAAAAACTTGCCAGATGTGGTTTTTAGAGGACATGGATATGGAGCACGGAACGAGACAAGTAAGAGACAATTTCCTCCAGCCGTTGAGAAAAATAAGAAAAAAGGTGCCAAGAAAAAGGGCCCCTGGGGGGAACAGGAGCGTTAACCCCCGTATTTCCAAGTGAAGCCTTTCCGCATAAAGGGGGGCAAGCGCTACCCCAGGAAAGGAAGTAATGTCCAGTGAAACTAAAGGTGGTTGAAAGACTCCTTTTCCCGGCCTTTTTTAATTGGGGTCGGACAGGTTTATGGTTTTTCTGGGTACAGGGCAGATAAGTAAAGTCAGTTAACTAAAATGGTGGTTGAAAGGATCCTTTTCCCGGCACTTTTGTTTTTGGGGGTGGCTGGTTTAATGGTATTCTGCGGTACAGGACGATATAGTCATGTCCAGTGAAACAAAATGGTGGTTGAAAGAATTTTTTTCCGCACTTTTTAAATGTGGGGTCAGCAGGTTTGGGGCTATGCTGTGGCCAGGAAAGGGTTTTCAATGTCAGTGAAAATAAATGGTGGTTTAAAGATCCTTTTCCCCCGGGACTTTTGCTCTGGGGTCAGACAGGTTTAATGGGTTTATCTGCGGGACAGGACGATATAGTCAATGTCCGTGAAACTAAAATGGTGGTTGAAAAAATCCTTTTCCCGGGACTTTTGATCTGTGGGTAGACAGGTTTAATGGTCATTCTGCGGTAAGGGGGATAAGTCAATGTCCCGTGAAACAAAATGGTGGTTTTAAAGACTCCCTTTTTTCCGGACTTTTTAAAAGTGGGGTCATGCAGGTTTGGGGTATGTGTGGCCCAGGACAGGTATAGTCAAGTCCTGGGAAAAATAAAGGGTGGTTGAAAAGACTCTTTTCCGACACTTTTGAATCTGGGGGTCAACGGTTAATGGTCATTTGCGGTACAGGACAGGTATGTCAATGTCCCGTGAAACTAAAAGGTGGTTGAAAACTCTTTTTCCCCGGGACTTTTGAATTGGGTTCAGGGGCAGGTTTAGGGATTTGCGGTTCGGACAGATTAGTCAATGTCCCGTAAAACTAAAATGGGGGTTGAAAGATCCTTTTTCCGGCACTTTTTAAACTGGGGTCAGGCAGGTTTTGGGGTCAGCGTGGCTAGGACAGGTTAGTCAATGTCCAGTGAAACTAAAAAGGTGGTTAAAGACTCCTTTTTCCCACTTTTTAAACTGGGGGGCGGGTTTGGGGGCATCGGGCCCCGGACAGGTATAGTCAAAGTCCCGTGAAACTAAAATGGTGGTTGAAAAACTCTTTTTTCCCGGATTTTTAAAACTGGGGGGCATGCAGGTTTTTGGGGGATGCTGTGACCCAGGGAAGGGATAGTTAATGTCAGTGAAACTAAAAAGTTTGGGTTTAAAGACTCCATTTTCGGCACTTTTTTTAACTGGGGTTTATTAGGTTTGGGGTCAGCTGTGGCCCAGGACGGTATAGCATGTCCAGTGAAACTAAAGTGTTGTTTAAAAAACTCCTTTTTCCGGCACTTTTTAAAATCTGGGGGTCATGGGTTTGGGGCTCTGCTGTGGCCCCGGCAGTTTTGTCAATGACCAGTGAAACTAAAATGGTGGTTGAAAGATCCTTTTTCCCGGCACTTTTAAAATTTGGGGGGCATGCAGGTTTGGGGTCAGCTGCGTTCCAGGACAGGGATATTCAATGTCCAGTTAAGTAAGATGTGGTTCAAATCATACGCTTCTGGGACTTTTTTTAAATTTGTGGGTTTAGCAGGTTTAAGGGTCTGCTGTGGTACAAGCAGGGGTAGTGAATGTTGTGTGTTTTTTTTTTGTGGCTTTTTTAACCTAAGGTGTTGCCTAAGATGTTGCAGTATCCTTTTGGGGCTGTTGTGGATGTTAATTTCCAGCTTCTCGCCCTGTTTGGGTGTAAGAATGAAGGTGTTGTTTCTCTCCCATAGACTTTTTTTGGTTATCGCTCATAATCGACTGCTCACTATCGATTTTTCTTGTCGATGTGGTTGACATCGACCATCGACGATGTCGTGGCCAAGCAATCGTCAAAATAGTTACCACTAAACTTTGATTGGCCAAGCGGTTTGTGCCTCTGTCTTAATATCTGCATCAGCTCACATGGTTTAACAAGTGAGGAGGAAATAGCCAGACACTAAGGCTGCCTTTTTAATTGGTGATTAGTAAGCACTTTGATGCTCACAAACAAAACAATCAAAACCCCCAAAAAAAACAGCAGCACTCTACAAAGTTAAAGGGAACAGTTAAAGTGAAAATATGAACTATTTTAAAATGTTTTCTTTCTACTTTTTGAATAATGAAAATTTGAGGTTTTTAGCACACACTTTTGATCAAAATTGTGAGAGCCTATCCACCAATGACAAGGTGACCTAAGTTCAAAAGAAAACCTACTCTGACATTTCACTTCACTTGATGGGACATGTATGAAAACTGTCTTGGTCTAAGACTTTTCTTGTTGCCTAGAAAACCCCAAACAGAGGCCCCCTTTCATTTATAAGGAAGAAATGAAAGTGGCGCTCTGATTGGTTGCTATGGGCAAAAGAAAGTTTAGATAGGCCATGTTCATCGGCTTTTAAATTGGGGCGTAGTCGCGGTGGATGTGGGCGGGGCGGCATCTCGCCGACCCCATAGACATACATTATCCACGGCGCCATGAATAAGTAGCATGTCACTTCTCTCCCTGCTTATCATATTGTGCGAGCGGGGAGAGGAGCCGTAATCCATAGTTCTCTACGAGAACTGTGGATTACTGTAATGAATGGGACGAATTTCAGCCGTAATTCGCGCAGTACGGCGCGAATTACGTACTGAAATCCGCCCCAAAATAAGCCTTAGACAGTTTTCATACACATCGCCCTTGGTGTCTGTTGAGACCTCCTTATATTCAGCGAGTGAAGGTCCCAGCTACATTCTGTTCAGATTGAAAACAGTCTGTGTGGATGGGTGGAGTGCAAAATCATAATGGAGGCTAGTCACTTCCCCATGCAAACAATACAAAAATAAAAATTGATCAGAACATCCAAAATAATTCCAAAGAAAGGTGCATGCTGGCATGGCAGCAAAGCAATGCAAACGAAATAAAATATCAACAGCACTCTACTACAGATGGTAAAAGTGAACATAGAAACTATTCCAAAATGCATTTCCACTACTTTTTGAATACATGAAAATTTGAGGTTTTTAGCACACATTTTTGGTAAAAATGGCATTTTGAAATAGTTGCTACCGCACCATCCAGCTCATCGATAGCAGTCTTTTGGCAACGAAAAATGCCAAACTGCATTATAGGAGTGCCATGACAGCTGGAAGAATATAAAATGAAATCCATCCATTCATTCCGAAGCCAAGAGGTGGACGTCCAGGCAAAGATAGGAGTCAACACGTTGACTCATCACAAGGTCTATCAGTGCTGAAATGATAAACATAGTTGTGGAAGTGGTTTGTATGCTTCATAATGGTGAGATCACAGACATCAATGCAAGCATTGTGCGAAGTGTATTATTCTAGTCTGGAATGCTGCCAAGAAACAGGTGAGAGTAGTATAATGTTGTAACGTGTTAGCCATAGAGAGTGGTCGAAGAGTGAAGAAATCAGGCGATACCTTTTAGCCTGGCTATACGCCTGGCTGTACGGTACAATCGTATTTGCTCCGACAAAGCAGACCTGGACAAGCACCTTCTGGATCTGAGGACAAAATTTCTCAAACTTGGATACAGACCAAAATTGACTGACAACCAAATCAGCAAAGCGGCCGCCATCAACAGAGACAGTCTGCTCACATACAAAGAGACCCAGAAGGAAGAACGAGTGCCCTAGTTGTCACCTACAACCCACAGCTGGAGATCCTACGAAAGATTGCCAAGGAACTTCAACCTGTGCTACATAGGGACAACAGACTCAAAGACATATTCCCAGTCCCCCCTCTCCTCTCCTTTCGGCAACCACCAAACCTGCGGCGCATTATTGTCCGGAGCGCTCTGAAGGCCCCAACTGAAAATGGCACCTCACCCTGCCTGCAGAACAGATGCAAAACCTGCAGACACATCCACACTGCTGACAGTGTAACTGTCCCACAGTCCCAGCAGGTGCACAGAATTAGGGGAACATTTTCCTGCAGGTCTAGCAATGTGGTGTATCTGATTATGTGTATGCAATGTCCTACCACAGGCCTCTATGTGGGGGAAACAGGGCAGAAACTCAGCCAGCGTATGAATTCACACAGATTCACCATTAACAACAACAGAACTGATCTGTCAGTGGCCGCACATTTCTCTGGAGAAAATCATTCCATGGAAGATTTGCAGGTAACGGTCTTAATGGGAGATTTTAAGACTCTGAGGGAGAGGAAGGAATGGGAATATAAATTAATGCAAAAATTTAAAACTCTGCAAAATGGGTTAAATATTCATGCCAGCTTCATGTCAAGCTATGTGTGAACTGTGAGTGCAACAAATCTCCCCTGATTGCACATAGATAAGAGAAATAATTACTGATCACTCCCGTCACGCCTCACAAGTTTCCAGACTGTTTAATTCTTGACAGGTTGTAAATAACTGCTCTACCTATATTTCCATTTTGTTATTTTTAGAATTCTAAGATCCTTTGAAGATCCATGTCTTGTGTGTATAAAAAGTCTATGTATTTTCAGTTTGTTGTATAACATCAGTCTGAATAAGAGAGCTAGTCCTCTCGAAAGCTCACTATCAAATATACTCAGTTAGCCTCTAAAAGGTATCGCCTGATTTCTTCACTCTTCTAAGAAAAAGGTGAAGAAGCCTTGACTTCAATATCATCATATAAAGCATTTGCGCAAGTTTATAAAAAAGTATGAAAAGTTGACAGTAGAAGTTTGGAAATGGGTGATTTGAAGCAATGAGACAAAATCGCTAGTCTGCGCTCTGATGGGTGCAAATGGGTCTGGAAAAATCAATGGGATAAGGGGGCCATGGATCAAGAAATTGAAGGAACTGTTGAGTTCAGTGTAGGAAGCCTAATTATATGTGGTTGTTTCACAGCCAAAGGCTGGATACTTGAGGCATAAAAGGTATGGAAACATGGTGGGTATCCAGCATGAAGCAATCCAATTCCATAAAAATTTCAGAAAATTCATTGAAGAAATCTCATTAAAATATACAAAAAGTATATTAAGTAGACACTGTTGTTCCGTGTCTCTTAATTTTTGGCTTTCACTACTTACTACTGCTTTTCTACATTTTGCATATTTTAATGAGATTTCTTCAATACATTTCTAAAGATTTTATGGAATTGGATTTCTTCATGCTGGATACCCACCATGTTTCTATACCCTTTCTGCCGTGGCTTGAATGGACTTCCGTGCATGATTTTCTAATGGATGGAGCTGCCTACACTTTCTCTTGTTTATTGGATACTTGACCATGATCGATGGTGTTCTCAATGCTGAGCTACAAGATGACATACTTCTTACACTCAAGTACTAAGTTGCAGCAGGACAACGACCTGAAGCATATGTCAAGATTGGTGAAGAAATTATTCAATGACAATGAAGTAGAGTTGTTGCATTGACCCTCACAGTCCCTAGACCTCAACGGAATCAAACACTTGTGGGTAGACTTGAAGAAAAAGCTGTATTTGTACCCAAGTGAGTCGACCAGTATGCACCAACATTGGGAACATGTAGAAGAGACATAGGATCAGATTTCGGTCAAGATTGAATCTGATTGAGAGCATGCCTAGAAGGACTTAGGCAGTGCTGAAAGCCAAAGGTGGATTTACCAAATATAAACAAAATAATAAAACTTTAACCTCAGATTTTTAGGAGCAACAATGCAGTTACATGACAAGAATTTGCATAACTAAGCATATGCTAAATACTTGCAAGTCAAATTGATGTATGAGATAGGTAAGATGATTGTCTATAAAATGAAAATAAAACATGATTACCTTTTTTGTTGGCACTGTATATTTGGCCTTAGAGTAATGGCCAGGAGCTGTCATTACATTGTTCTCACTCAGCCTATCGCCCCTGCATAGAGCAGACAAAGGACCATGTGGCAGGAGAAATAACAAGAAAGACAGCAGGACAACAGATGAGAGGAGCTCACAGGGAGAAGCAAGGATCTGAAGCTCCAACTCTTAACCCTTTCAGCAGCTTCTCAACCGCAGCATCTATGCAGGCAGTAGGGTACTATAAACAGAGATACTGTGCCATGCAACAGATAAGAAGCACTGTGAAGATCACAGGACACAGTGAGTTAACTGTCTGCTGTCAGTACAAATAAAGTGGGTACCAGACTGTCTGATCCCAGATTCAATGTTTAAGCAAAGCATAAGTTGTTTATGTGATAAGAAGAAAAATCATTTTTAGACATTTTTTCAATAAATATCAGGGTTGGCCCATGACTTTGGCCCACTATATATTTGAATTTGATATAGAGGGACACAAAACAGGTGCCGACAAAAATACAGTATTCCTTATAGAAATAAATTAATGGCTCTCCGTGTCCATACATGCTCTACTAGTCCATCAGCCATATATTGCTTTCAGAGAGGTGTATAGAGTTAAATTCCACAAATAAATAAATATTTTGGTATAATGTTGGATCTAGCAATTAAGACAGTCCTAATGCATTTCTGAGGTTTATCAGGGGACTTAGAATAAACAGATGCTTCAATCTATATAGGGCTGCGACAGGTGCGTAACTATTGGGGTAGCAGACATAGCAGCTGCCATGGGGCCCGGGACCTTAAGGGGCCTGCTGCTGATATGTCTGCTCCCCCTGTGGTTCAGCTCCTGCGCCTGCTCTATGGGGCCCGGAAACAAATGTGAAACAGGGGGGCGCACTGACGGTGGGCCCCTCTGTTTCACAAGGAAATCAGGACTGTGCGGCGTCTGGAATTTACATACAAAGAGGAGCTGCCCTGTGTGCGGAGAGGCCTGGCCCTGAGTCACATATCAGCACATAAAGAGGTTTCCTTACACTTACTGCTTCCCCCGGGCCCCCCTCTGTGTCTGCAGCCAGGATTACAGATTACAGGGGGCGGGGCCTCACGGAATTGAATCTTGATTTTATCCCGGCTGCAGAGGAAAGCCCGCGCACAGAGAGAGGGAGGGCCCTGCAGTCGCTGAAGATGTAAGTGTAAGGAAACCTCTCTATGTGCTGATATGTGACTCAGGCTGGGCCGGGCCACACACAGGGCAGCTCCTCTTTGTGTATAAATCTTACAGGCCACACAGCCCCCATACAGGTCCCCATGGAGCCCCAGGCCCCCATACAGCCCCCCTGAAGCCCCAGGCCCCATAGCCCCCATACAGGACCCCCTGGAGCCCCAGGCCCTCATACAGCCCCCTGAAGCCCCAGGCCCTAGATAAGCCCACCATACAGGCCCCCTGGAGCCCCAGGCCCCATACAGGTCCCCCTGGAGCCCCCCTGGACCCCTATACAGGCCCCCCTGGACTCCCATGCAGGCTCCCCTAGACCCCAAGCCCCCATACAGGCCTCCCTCCTGTCCAGACCCCCCAGCCTCCATACAGGCCTCCCTCCTGTCCAGACCCCCATACAGGCCTCCCTCCTGTCCTCGTCCCCAGCCTCCATACAGGCCTCCCTCCTGTCCAGACCCCCATACAGGCCTCCCTCCTGCCCTGGTCCCCAGCTTCCATACAGGCCTCCCTCCTGTCCAGACCCCCATACAGGCCTTCCTCCTGCCCTGGTCCCCAGCTTCCATACAGGCCTCCCTCCTGTCCTGGTCCCCAGCCTCCATACAGGCCTCCCTCCTATCCCGACCCTCATACAGACCTCCCTCCTGTCAAGGTCCCCATACAGGCCTCCCTCCTGTCCGGGCCCAACATACAGGACCCCCTGTCAAGGATCTCCCTCCAGGCCTCCCAACCCCTCTTATAGGCCCCCCATACAGGTCCCCCTGTCCCAGCCCCTCCGTCCTGACCCTGAGCCCCCCATACAGGCCCTTCAGTCCACCCTCCATCCCCCCTGTCTAGGCCCTCCAGTCCCTTCAGCCTTAGGGTATGTTCACACGGCTTATTTTGGGGCATATTTCGCAGTGTATTGCACGGTGTGCTGCGCTTAATACTCTGCAAAATGCGCCCCATAATTACGGTAATCCATAGCTCTCATAGAGAACTATGGATTATGCCTTGCCCCCCCTCCCTGCGCACAGGGAGATAAGTGACATGTCAATGGTGCCAGTGGGCTGCCGCCCCCCCGGCATCACGGGAGTGCACATGTATTAGTGCAACTCCCAAACACCCGGCGTAATTGCGGAGGGGTGCTCCATCCAAAAGTTTACTCTGGGGCCCAGGCTTCTCTAGTTACGCCCCTGGGTTGCGATGTGGACAGTTTAAATGGTATCTTTAGGACCAAAACAGGTCAAATATCAGGATTAGCCATTGGTAAGTGAGGCCGCCCTTTCTGGGGCGATAACTCTACTTTTGACAGGTCTGGTGAGTGTAGGGGATGTATTTGCTTTCCCTCTAAGAATCCCTGTTTGTAATATTAACATAAATTTTGATGGATTGACTATCAGGATGACATTGAATTGTGATAACTTGGTATCATGAGTTATATTGGGCAACATGTATAAACAGGGCTGTGCCAGTTTTCTGCTGTACTTTAAGCCAAAAAGAATGTATGAACAGGCACACTCCAAACTTTGGTGTGAAAAGTGCCTTTGTAATTCACCAAAGACACTTTTTAATGTGCCAAAGATTAGGGGCATTCTGGGGGCATCGCACTACAGTCATAGAAATAGACACATTTATGATTCTTTGACGCCACACCTAGGCTCATAACAGTTAGAACAGCCAGACCAGGTTAAAAGTGGTCTGCCTGAGCCATACTTTGTCGTATTGGCTCTACAATGCACCTGTATGTATGAACTGCAGAAGAACAGGTTCATACATTCTGGAACTTTCTACACTACCTTAAAGCGACTTAGAACTGGTCTGTCAGTGCCAGGATTTATAAATGTTGCCCATAGTCTTTTCAGTATACTAAATCCAGAATAATTCCATAATATTTATCTTTTTGTGGTACTTAACTCTATAAAGCTCTCTGTAAGCAATATATTATTATTATTATTATTATTATTATTATTATTATTATTATTATTTATTTTTGAGCGCCCTTGGTTCCAGAGCGCTGTACATTCAGGTTTCATATATAACATAGGTCAAACAAGTACAAAGGTGACAAATTACTAACTAACAACTGGTACAGGAGGATAGAGGTCCCTGCCCGTGAGGGCATACACTCTAAAAGGAAGGTGGGAAGAGACAGAAGGTGAGGAGCAGACATGGTTGTGGATAGTGTAGTGACAGCAGAGGTATTGTTGGTTATAGGCAATCCTGAAGAGATGGGTTTTCAGGTTGCTTTTGAGGCTGGTGAGAGTGGGGGAGAGTCTGAGGTGTTGGGGCAGTGAGTTCCAGAGTATGGGGGAAGCACGGGAGAAGTCTTGGAGACGGTTGTGTGAGGAGTTGACACGGGGAGAGCAGAGAAGAAGGTCCTGTGAGGAGCGGAGATTGCGTGAGGGGAGATATCTGGAGATTAGAGCAGAGATGTATGGAGGGGAATGGTTATGGAGAGCCTTGTAGGTCAAGGTTGCTAACTTGAACTGGATTCGCTGGGCAATGGGAAGCCAGTGAAGGGATTGGCAGAGGGGAGCGGCAGAGGAGTATCGAGGAGAGAGGTGAATCAGATGGGCAGCAGAGTTAAGGATGGATTGGAGGGGAGCGAGGGTGCTAGCTGGGAGGCCACAGAGAAGGATGTTGCAGTAGTCTAGGCGTGAGATGACGAGGGCATGGACCAGCATTTTTGTGCTTTCGAAGTTAAGGAATGAACGGATACGGGAGATATTTTTCAGGTGGAGGCGGCAGGTGGAGGTGAGGGTTTGGATGTGCGGTTTGAAGGACAGATTGGAGTCAAGGGTTATCCCAAGGCAGCGGACTTGTGGAGCTGGTGAGAGAGCGTAGCCATTAACTGTGATAGAGAGATCAGGTGAAGGGATGGAGTGGGACGGTGGAAATATGATGAATTCAGTTTTCTCCACATTTAGCTTCAGGAGACGTGAGGAGAAGAAGGAGGATATGGACGAAAGACAGTCAGGGATCCGGGAGAGTAGAGAGGTAATATCTGGGCCGGAGATGTAGAGTTGGGTATCATCAGCATACAGATGGTATTGAAAGCCATGTGATGCTATTAGTTGACCCAGCCCAATAGTGTAGATAGAAAAGAGTAGTGGGCCCAGGACAGACCCCTGGGGTACACCGACAGAGGGCGGGCACGTGGAGGCGGTGGTGCGTGAGTGAGAGACGCTGAATGTCCGATCAGTGAGGTAGGAGGATATCCAGGAAAGGGCCAAGTCCGTGATGCCGAGGGAGGAGAGGATTTGTATGAGGAGTGAGTGGTCGACAGTGTCAAAGGCGGAGGACAGGTCAAGGAGGAGAAGCACAGAATAGTGGCGTGAGGCTTTGGCAGTTGCTAGGTCGTTGGTGACTTTGGTTAGTGCGGTTTCTGTAGAGTGGTGGGGTCGGAAGCCAGATTGCAGTGGGTCAAGGAGAGAGTTGGTGGATAGATGAGAGGAAAGTTGAAGATAGACGTGTTGTTCGAGGAGTTTAGAGGCGAATGGAAGCAGTGAGATGGGGCGATAGTTGGACAGACAAGAGGGGTCAAGAGATGGTTTCTTAAGGATGGGTGTGATGGTCGCATGTTTAAAGGAGAAAGGGAAGATGCCAGAGGTTAATGATAGGTTGAAGAGATGGGTGAGGGCTGGGATGATAACAGCACTAAGGTCAGGGATGAGGTGAGATGGCAGTGGGTCAAGATTACAGGTAGTGAGGTTTGATTTGGACAGTAGAGTGGAGAGCTTGTCATGAGTGACAGTAGAGAAGGAAGTGTGGGGGGTTAGCGTCACGAACGGGTAGGCAGCAGGGCTTCAACAGACCGAGACAGAGACACGGGAGTAAAATTCAAGTCCAGGCGCTGCCTGGGTTTATTCACAGGAGAAAACAAAAACACAAAGCCTTAAAGTTCAGGCCAAAAACACAAACAAAATGCTTGCTCGGCTGAGCTCTGCCTATACAGAGTGTTCCTCTCTGTCTTGCACTATCAGACCGTCTCAACGTGGTTTCCCTCTTAGCAGCAGAGGTTCACAGGAAGACAAAACACAAGCCTGCAGGCCAAGGCTTTTATAGGCCTAATACCACCTCACCTGGGGCGTGGGAGTGGCCCCCCACCCTGCTCTTTGACCACTTCCGGGAAAAGCCGACCCAGACTAAGCGGATTGGAACCCCCTATACAAAATACTGTGTCAGTAACATAGCTTACTGACACCTAAGCTGTCGGCCTTCCTTCACCGAGCCCAGGCCTCTCGGTGACAGCTTCGGTCCATAGGCTTCCTAACGCCACATAGGACAGTACCCTAGGGGAAAAATACCTTCCCTCGGCTACACCGCCTGCCACCTTCTCACAGAAGATAGGGAGGAATAGTTATGAGCAGGTGTAGAGGTGGGATGTGGGGACCCTGCAGTAATAGAGATAGTCAGAGGGGACTGTGTGGTGAAGCTTTGTCTGATGAGATTGATCTTATTTAGGAAGTGAGTGGCAAAGTCATCTGCTGAGAGGAGAGATGGGGGAGGGGGTGCTGGTAGACAGAGGAGAGCGTTGAAGGTTTTGAACAGTTTTCTGGGGTTGTGAGACAGGGAGGATATGAGGGTGGTGAAGTAGTCCTGTTTGGCTGATGCGAGTGCAGATTTAAATGTATGCAGTGATTGCTTGTATGAGGCGAGGTCCTCAGTGGAGCGGGTTTTCTTCCAGCAGAGTTCAGCAATTCTGGAAGCTCGCCTCAGCTGTTTGGTGGAGTCTGTGTGCCAGGGTTGTCTGTTGATTTTGCGTGTTCTGTTGTGTGTGAGAGGGGCGACCATGTCAAGAGTGGAAGTGATTGTGTTGTTGTAGAAAGTGGTGGCTATGTCTCGGTCAGTGAATGAGAAGATGGTAGAGAGGGGAGATTCAGAGAGAGTGCGGGGGTTAAGGTGTTGTAGGGTTTTTAGGGTGTGAGCGTAGATTTTGGGGCGGGGGGGTGCGGTGGTAATTGGTAGAGAAGGTGAGCCATTGTGGTCAGAGATGGGGAAAGGAGAGATTGAGGTGTTAGATAAAGGACAGAGGGGGTGAAGATAGGTCCAGTGTGTGTCCCTCTTTATGAGTGGCTCCAGAGGTCCACTGGGTGAGGCCGAAGGAAGAGGAGAGTGACAGGAGTTTGTTAGTAGAGGAGCAGGGGGTGTCGATTGGGATGTTGAAATCTCCCATGATAATTGTGGGGATGTCAGTGGAGAGAAAGTGAAGGAGCCAGGGAAACGAAGTGGTCGAGGAAGGCGGGGGCAGGGGCCTGGGGGACGATAAACAACAGCCACTGGAGTTGGAGGGGGGGTAGATGCGGACGGAGTGCACCTCGAAGGAGGGCAGGGTGAGGGGAAAGGTAGTGGTGGAATGGGGGCAAAAGAAAAAGGTATCTGACAGAAGTCGGCCGACACCGCCGCCATGTTTACTTCCAGAGCGAGGGGTGTGGGTAAACTGAAGCCCGCCGTAAGAGAGTGCAGCAGGGGAGGTTGTGTCGGAGGGTGTCAGCCAAGTTTCTGTTATATGGAGAAGTAGATCACATATGCACACAGTAGGGCAATTAATTTCTATCAGGTACACTGTATTTTTGCAAAATTAGGTCCTGTTTTCTGCCCTTCTATATACATTACATAGATTAGCATATGCATTCCTTTTCTTGGGAGAATTTTATTTAAACTAGAGTAAATAAAAGTTATTTTCTAACAGGACTTTTCATTGCTTTATTAGATGGTAGGTACGATTGTATCAGAGTTTATATAACAGTTAATTGCATCACATATTTTACAAGCAGTTGGAATTCTCTTTGCTTTTACAGAAATCCACACCTTCTGCTTCTCTATTAACAGTAAGGACCACATATATGAAAACTGTCCAGGTCGAAAACTCTCTTTGTTGCCCATAGTGACCAATCAGAGCGCCCCTCATTTTTCCAGAGCACGATATGAAATGGAAGGGGCTCTGATTGGTTGCTATGGGAAACAAAGAGAGTTTTAGAACTAGACAGTTTTCATACATGAGGCCCCCTAAATGTTTAACTTTCTACAACCACCTTTGAGTAGGGTGGGGGTAACACACAGTATATAAAATTCAAAAGCTCCTAAGTAAATGTAAATACATACACAGTAAACTACACCATAGCAATAGCTTATATCAGACAAACTGTATTATACATCAAAAAAGGAAGATATCCACATACTCTGATATCACTGTTTTTATTTTTCTTGTTTTTTGACACTGCTTTGTATATTGTCCCTGTAACCAACCTTCCTTCCTTTCTTCCTGCCTTCCGTCCTTCCTGCCTTCCTGCCTTCCTTCCTTCCTTCCTTCCTTCCTTCCTTGTCATATTATTCTGTATCCCTTCTTTGAGAATAAATATTATAGCTGCTGGGCAGGTCCCGGCTCAGAGGGGGCACATAGTCAAAACATCATTAGAAGCTGATGATTGCGGCTGCAAAGGCAATTATCTCTAATACATACATGAGAGACAAGAACAAGCATTAGAGCCAAACTTCAGGCACAGAACAGTTTAGTTCTCTGTGAAATGAAATGTGTAATTGCTGAAAACAAAAAGATTTACCCTCTGAGGGGCTTATTCTTTAAAGTCTGTCTAATACCAGCATGGCAACTCTTTCTTCCCATGCTGAAAATCCCAACTGCAGCCAGCAATGATTTTATCCTTAGTCCTTGTAAAAAAAAGGAAAACTGTTGTTCAAAATAAAGATTGATACAAGCTGTGTCTAATAAATCCATAGAGCCTCCGTACGTGACATTGTTACTTTCTATTGGAAAGAAAAGGCATACTTCTTATCGTCTCAAATGCGGTGTTTACTAATAGACACTAAAATTTATTAAAGAACATTGATGGGGAAATAAAGCCATGGAGATGGTGTGGAGACCATTTGTGCATCTTGTTTTTGGAGTATCTCTATGAAAATAAATTTAGAGCTGCGGAGGTACAGATTAATCTATAGATTGAGGTCTACATTTTCAATGATATTTACCACTGTTCCACGTAAACAGCTAATATAGAATGGATGTTCTTATGCTGGGGAAAGGTGTATAATTGGGATAGTAACTAAAGGATATAGAAAGTGGTTATTAAAGGAGTAGGCCATAATGACTAATAAAGCAAACACAAAAATGCAGCAGCACTCTGCAACTAAAGTGTACTCCGATATTGAATACATGGATTATTTTGAATCACACTAGTGCCATATGTAATATACTTATAATTGTTAAATAATAAGGAAACTTATTAGTCGAATATAAACATTATTATATGCTTTACGTGTATGATAAGCCATCACAAGAATTTCTCAGAATACTCCACTGAAATAGTCTATGAGGGAAAAGAAAAACAAAATTGCAGACGGTCTGAATTATCAAATATCACCATAAGTTTTACTAATCACTCACACAAGGAGCCATAAAAATACCAGATATGCCAAAAGTGGATCACGTTTGAGGATAAACCAGTTTTTTTTTTTTTTAATAGTTTCCTTACTTCGACAGCATCCTTAAAGTATCCATAAGATTCAACCAACCACCATGAATATTTTAGTTGAATTTACATCTGTATTAGTGCAGCGCGAGCAGTGATTGGCGGTCTGGTAGCACCTCTCTACCTGTACAACACAGTGTGGTACAACATGTCCTCTACTGCTCTTTACATGTGCCAGGATAAGCAGCTCCTTTGGACACCAGGTGAATACTCTGTTTTCTTTTTTTCTGGTACATATAAAGAACAAGACCCAAAGAATCGCTTCTTCTCACCAATGAAAGTGATTTCCAGCTTCCAGCAGCTCCTTCTGACTGTTATTTGTAAGACTTGCTTTATCTCTATTAGTTATCTGTATCATTTTCTTTTAATCTCTACTTTACTATTTGTGTTGGGTGACATTTTGTGGTTTCTAAAACAATTACCAGTTTTCCACAAAGTTATGGTTTGAACATACATTGGTTATCCCAGAACCAATTAATGTTGTATGTTCAGGAAACACTAAGGCCTCGTTCACGCGGCTTATTCAAGCCGGAATTGCGAGCCGGATTGCGCTCGCAATTCCAGCTTGAATAAGGGGCGGGATTCGGGGGCGGGGGCGCGGCCCGCCAGCCCCATAGACTTCCATTATCCACGGCGCGTATTGCGCCTGGATAATGTGCAGGTGACTTTCTCCCCACCCGGGGGATTCGCCGAGCGGGGAGGAGCGATGGAATCCACTGTTCTCTATGAGAACAGTGGATTACCGTAATTACTGCGACGGATTGGTGCCATACTACAGCGCAAATCTGGCGCGCAGTACGGCGCCAATCCGCGGCGAAATAAGCCGTGTGAACACGGCCTTAGGGTCATCTTAACTGTATTATAGGCCTCCAAAAGAGCTATGCACTGGGACCCTGCTCACCTCCCCCTCCGAAAACACAACCACTCATAAGCATGGTTTTTCATGTGTTGACTGTCCCCAGGCCAGGCCACACCGCTAGTCATATAAGAACATCATGTGGTCAGCCGTACATTCTGTTCCCACAGGCCATATGAGTTATATGAGTTGCTGTGTGGCCTGGACTGGAGGCACAGGATGGCTGTCTGACCACATATAGTTGGTATACGATGTAACAACTTTTATTCAGTCAGTTACTGACAGGGCTGCCATCAGGAATTTCAGGGCCCCATACAGCCAAAGTGTCAGCCTCCCCGCCACCCACCCGCAAAAAAAAATAGAGTGAAAACTGTGGTGCAGCACCGTTCATACATGTTACCCTTCTTAATCTTTATTTTATGGTCAGTAATATTCCGTCAATACCAGATTTATAATGAGAGTTTCATGTGTTTTAATAGTTTTGTCTTAGACCAATAACCTCTTCTGTCAGCTGAGCTGTGTAAAGGATAGGTTGTTATGGGGTTAGGGTTTTTATTTGTATCATTTTCAATTTTAGGGCACATATAACTTTTCCACTTTAATTCCAATTTTATAGCAAAAGTGAGGAGATGACACAGACACAATTCAGACATTTTTTTATGGTGGTAATATTCAAAAATAATGTCGTTCTAAATCTTTTGTTTCCCGTCTCACCTGGGTATTTGTAAGTGATCGCTAGTACAATATATTACGGTACTTGTGTTTCGCAGTGATTTGTCATTCAAGCGATCCAAACCATACAAAACTTTCTGTCAATGTAAAAAGTTGGACAGAAGGTTCTGCAGGAGGCAAACCAGACAGGAATGTAAAGAGTTAAAGAAGGAAACTATGTGCCCGCCTCACCTGACTACAGTGTAAGTGAATGGTGTGTGTCCCCCCTCACCTGACCACAGCATAAGAAGTGAATGGTGCCCCCCCCCACCCTCACATGACTACAGTGTAAGAAGTGAATGGTGTGTTTCTCTTACCTGCTCCTGGGAGATAGATGGCAGGGACGACATCTGGTACATCTGGCCACTAGCGTAGTTAACTTAACGTCTCTTCCAGGGACACCAACAGAGCTCCAGTGCCACCGACTGCACCTGGTACCAGCGCAGGAAGAAGCGGTCATCTTCCCCTTTTTTGTCCTTTCGGCCCAGACTGCCATGATGACCTCTCTTGCCCACGACTCGTCGCTGCAGAATTTACCACACACATCTTAGAATCCTCACTTTTTCAGCAGCTAATTATAGGTATATACACCCCCTCAGGTAACGCTATAGCTCCCCTCAGTTAGGCAGACATATATAGGCCCCCTCATTAAGGCACGTATATAGATGGGCCCCCTCATTAAGGCAGGTATATAGATGGGCCCCCAGGCACGTATGTAGATAGGCCCCCAGGCAGGTATATAGATTGGCCCCCAGGCAGGCAGGTATGTAGATAGGCCCACATGCAGGTATATAGATAGGCATAGATAGGCCCCCAGGCAGGTATATAGATAAGCCCCCAGGCAGGCAGGTAAATAGATAGGCTCCCAATCAGGCAGGTATATAGATGGGCCCCCAGGCAGGCAGGTATATAGATGGGCCCCCAGGCAGATATATAGATGGGCCCCCAAACAGGAGGTATATGGGGAGGGGCCCAAAACGGGCGGAAGGTTTAAAAGATAGCCCCCCAGGCATTATAAAGATGGGCCCCCGGGAAAGGTATATAGATGGCTCCCCGGCAGGCAGGTATATAGGTGGGCCCTAAGGCAGGTATGTATTTTTAGGCCCCAGGAGGCAGGTATATAGATAGGCCCCCAGGCCGGCAGGTTTATAGAGGGGTTTAAAAAAAATTAAAAACAATACTTCCCTTTTTCCCTTCCCTTCCCCCCGAGCTGGCAGCGTGAAGTTTTTTTGGACATGGCAGTGTGAGTCATAAACATCGCAGGGGGGGGGACGCTCCCCGGAGAGGCAGCAGGCGTGGTGAAGCCCATTCCCACCCCCCCCCCGGGGGCCCTTTTTCCTTATTAAGTTAACGGAATGAGAACGGGTGTCGCGGTAGGCCCCGAGAAGTTCTAGGCCGCGGTGGGCCTGCAATGAGAAGGGGGGCCCCCTTTGGGGGGGGCCCAGGGGAAACCGGGGGTTTACAAAGGCCGCAGCGGGCCCGGATGAGTACGGGGCTGTGGTGGGCCCTGTGCGCTTGGGGCAGATAAAATTGTTTCAAAAATTGGGCCCGGGGCCCCCCGTACGTAGAAACCCCCTGTGCTGCCCTATTGGCGGCCCTGGTTACTGTCCCTCAGAGCCTTTCTCTATCTTGCAGCAAAAATTGTTTTACTCCACAGTTTTGGGAAAGCCAAAGACTCAGGGGGATGACGGGACAGCATCAACAACACTCTCCATGGGGGAAAAACCTTTTTGGAGTGGGAAGACTCACTGACCCAACTGGGACCTGCTGCTGCCAGTTTGCACTGCAGTGTAAGGTCATGCATTGGTGGCCAGCAGGGTTTTATTGAATGTGACTGTCTGCTGCAGAAGAGGCAGAGCTCAGGTTTTAACTGGCTCCCATTGGGCCCCCTGTGCTCAGGGTCCCCTGGGCAGCTGCTTATCCAGGCCAATAGTGTTGAGCGATTTTTATCGACAAAGGAAATCGGCAAGGTTTTTATGGTGATCGAAAATTTCCGATCATGCGATTAAATTAAAAGGGTTTAAAAACTGTGTAATTTATTAAAATCGCGCCTTTTTCGGCGTTCCCGTTAATTTTTTGGGGGGCCAGCAAAAACAGATTACAGAAAAGAGGGGAGGGGGGGGATTTTGTGTGCGAAGTCATGAATGGGATGTGTATTTGGTTTCGGGTTGGGGTGGGAAAAAACACATGACCCCGTTTTTCATAGAAAAAGCGTTTCCTGTTTCAGCCTCAGTGTCGCTCAGCGTTCATAGGTTTGGCCTGCGTTCTGCCTGTGGCCAAACAGTATGAAATTAGTCTATTTCTGCACAGAGAAACCCCTACTATTAGTGTGATCCTTCCAATTTTTTTTAAAATTAGGGTTGGAAAAATTTTATGTAAATTAGTAGGATTTTAAAACAGAATTACCACTGTAAAAATTTTACGGCCCCGGGAGGGCGGGGGGGGGGGGGCGGGGGGGCCCCGGGGCGAAAAACAGCAGCTTTTATCTTTAAAGAAAACTGGGTAAGTTCACCCAAAACTTAGTGTAGACATTTTTAGTTTGAAAATCTTTATTTTTAAAAAGTTTGCTATTGAAATTTTTTTCCGGTTTTTTGGGAAGGGCCGGGAAATTTTTATTGGTTAAAAAATCATTTCTAGTAACGGGAGGTCTCTTTGTTTGCTGCAAAACTCCCCTTTTTTTTTTCATTTTACAATTTTTAGATAGGTGTTAATTTTTTCCCTTACACCTGTGTGTTGATATATCCACCTTGCACTTTAAAATTTCAAAAACCCCCAATATTGTAGTCGCACCCGGTTGTTTGTTTTCCAAAAAAAACCCGGGATCATACGAAAAACACAAAGTTACGTGTTTTTTTTTACTTTTTCGCACCCCGCACTGTTCTTGGCGCAGCATTTTACGTAAATCCTTTAAAAAAAAAGGGAATTCTTTTATTCACCCCAGGGGAATTGAAAGGGGCAAAAATACCGTTTATTATATTTTAAAAAATTTTCAGTTAGGTTTTTTTTTCTTTTGCGCCCCTCAGCACGGGTTTATTGACGCCGCATTACGTAAAAACTTAAAACAGCAATTCTATATTCAACCCCAAAGGGGAAATTTAAAGTGCAAAAAAAAAAGTGATTATATCAAAACATAAACAGTTAGTTTTTTTTTTATTTTGGC